>QVQW01000097.1:0-96162 GCA_003635345.1 Coniochaeta pulveracea | reverse complement strand
TTCGCTCAGAAGGTCAGTGGAACAGCGCTAGCAAATACGTAGTGCGGCGCCGCTCAAGATCATTCGCTGGAAACACTTGCAGGCCTGGTGCTCCTAACTGCTTCCACCACCTCGGCCTTCCTCTTCACTAGACTATCCCGCGCGACAACGTAATAGATTGAGCCGAATTATGATCTTCTGTTGCTATTCCTCTACGCGATGCTACATACCTACGTACTTGAAGACTCCCCGATGTACGTTGTGTAGGCGTTGAGAAGGGTACTAGTCCGCAAACTAAATCCTTCTGTGAGCCCTTTTCCGGCTGTCGGAACCGGTAAATTAACGCCCGGGAATATCCAAGGCTATGGAAGTCCACTACACCCTTCAACCAACCCCCGGCCATCACAGCATCATCAGTCCTCGCAACCTCGGCTTCTGGTTGTGCCTTGTGTGAACAAGCTGCATATTCTTCACACCCAACCCCCCGCGACGTGCACCTTGTGATGGTGTAATAGCTCTCAAGCTCAAGCCACCGGGATGCAACCTGGGTAGCTACGCTGCATAGCTGCATAGAGGTACATACCTGCGACCCCGGGAGAATTGCAGTCAGCCCGCCACCAAGTTTTCGTCTCTCCCCCGCATAAGCCTGAACTCTTATGCATATGATGTCTTCCAATGACCACTCAACGGTGTGTTATATCCAAGCCACAAATGACCACGGCTGTCGTTGAGGCCCTGACCAAACACCCCACGTTTTCTTCGAGTCGTGCTGTGGGGGTCACCGAGACCCTGGATAATTGGCGCGAAAGATCCCCTGTTGGGGAATGTGGGACCCCCAGCCTGCACACCGACGACATTAAATCGGGACACCGACGAGCTCCAGCTGTCTGTGCTCTGCACATATATGTGCAGGTTGCAGGACAAACTACCCAGGATTTGATATGAACATTGCACCACTTGACGCTGTGGCGTACGGTATATTTCCACAGATGAATCTTTGGTAGGTCCCACGTAGTCACAGCTTTACGCAAGTGGATGGAAGAATATGCTGCCGAGCGAAGTGTGAATGACAACCTAACATGCCGAGTCCGGTTTTCATAGCTTCTGTTCTTGAAATGAACTCCGAGGAACCCTGAGGGACCTGAGGACAGTAAACGGCAATGGAACAGTAACCTGACGAATACAAATCCCATTGATTGGCTTTCTAGTGTAGTGGCTCTGATAACTTCTCATCGGATTTGCAGCGGCCATGCCAGAGATGGCCAGGGAGGAAGGTCGAATACTTGGTGCAGACACTACTACCACCACGATTCAAACAACTACGAATGAGGCTTACTCCTTCAGATAGTATTATGAGACTTTCTCTTCATTGAGAGTTAGTATCTATCGGTCTAATTATACTTGAGTACCACTCTAGTATATTCTTTTCTCAACTTAAGCGTAGTCTCGCCGCTGTTAGTACGCTTGCACAAACGATGTTTCGTTGTAGGTAGTCGAACTTCAACCAACAGGCCTGGAAAACTGATGCAATCCTCCATGTAGATCAGATCCCAAATGTTGATCCTCCCCACGTCATGTGCTGTGGCTTCCCGCTTGACAGGGCTGCAATAGTCGCCACGATTTTGATCCGAAAAACCGAGCACTAGGACTATTCAATATCAAGAGCCTACTGTCTGATCAGCATACTCGTCAGATCCATGACGGGGCTTGTCTCCATACCTCTAGAAGGTTGGTGCTATCAGGTTGACGTCCGGTCGTATCTCGCCGTCGTTCATGCTCTCCGTCTCGGCTATTATCCCCTCCCAGGCCCTCCTTTCGCATTGATCAGCCTCGTAAAGCGCCCCTGAACCTCCTCTTCAACTTCATCCACATCTTGGCCAGCTTAGTAGGTCCCCTCCGCCCCTCAAGCTTATCTTGCGCCTCATATCCATCATTGCCAGTTGACGCAGACCTCCGATTCGCACAGTTGGCACAAGTAGTCTCCCTTGTGATGTGATGAATGGGCAGATAATGGTCCCCTACCAGCTTCATGGGACAGATCCTTCCTCTCTCGACTTCGGCGCAGGGCTGGAGCTTGGGAATCGGGCGGCCGGACATGGACATGCTGCAGAGCTGGCAGCGGAACGAGATGATATCGTAGTGGCACATGTTGTGTGGCCGTATTTCCCTTGATTGAAGGCAGTAGACTGGTGGAAATCGGACCTGGAGACGATCTCTAAGGCGATTGTTGCGAATCGTGAGGTGACTACACGCCAAACTTGTGTCGCAGATCGATATGACGAGAATGTCGACTTGACTGATTGCAGGCACTGATGGTGGTATCGTGGTGAGTTAGCTTTTTGTGTTTGATAAATGGCTCGCAATGGGTATTGATGGCTCGAAGACTGTAGTGTGGTGAAGATACAGGGCTTCACTAATTCCAGTTATCTCGAGCAAGAGAAACATCAGTAACATTTGCGGGAAGGAAAAGTGAAGTGAATACATCGTTCCTGACTACCTAGATAGAGAAGGGCAAGTGAAGTGAATACATCGTTCCTGACTACCTAGTGATGGGCAAGTCAGGCTGGCCGAAAACATCATTTGGCTATGTCCTCTTCACCTCGAAACATCACCTGCTAAAGTCAACTGCCAACCATAGTTCCGCCAGAAGATCCTCCATCTAGACTATTGCATATAACAGACCAGAGATACCATACCTTCCATAACCTCAACTACGAAAGAGATAAAAGGACGTAAGGTGCCACGCCATGCCCTCCATAAAGTCCACTTGACGGATTACACAAGATCAAAGTGACTGGTGACGGTCGACTCCTCCCATACGGGTAGTTCATCATCGCCAGTAGGTGCGACAACGCTGGAGCTGATGACATGGATCCCAAGACTGGGGACAGAAGGAACGTCAACGACCGTTCCCTGAGCCGTAACAATCGAAGCTTTCAGGTTCCCCCTCAAGTACGGTTCAACCTCATCCGTGTCAAGACTGCGAAGCGCGCCCGACACAGCCTTCTTCGCCAATGCTGCCGTAAGAGGCACAGTCCCAGAGATATTAGGATTCATCATAGGCATTCCAGTCATGCCAGGTGCTGCAAACACATTCATCGTACCGACGAGGTTCGCAGCGTCCGACCAGTTTGTGCCTTCGTCCGCAGCTTCGGCAAGGAATAGGTGAATAACAAAAGGCCCGCCTAGTGCTTGCTTGCCCACACGGATGTTCGCAACCCATTCTCGATAGCGCCCGCCCCCAACCAGGGAAGCAGCGAGAGACTTGGTACTGGGGCCGCGACCCTCATCTGCCTCTAGTTCGTTCACCAGTCTCGTTACGCTTGAGGCACTATAGAGCTGATTGATCGCTCTCTTGACCTCAGCCTGCAGTGTCTTGTTTGCTGGCGCCCCAAGCGTGATGTTCTTAACCTCAGCATATGAGTAGCCGAGATCCTTTTCGTTGCGAACCATGTCCGAATTGTAGAAGGTTCCGTCCGAAGACGCGTAGAAAGGGGTAAGGTTGGTCTTCACGTCCTGTATGTCGCCCACGGAGGTGGTGTATGAATTCATGAGGGCCGGGTAAGGCACAACCCATGAGTCTGGGTTCAGAGCTTGCCACATGGCGAACAGCCGGTCTACATTGGCGTGGTGCAGGAAGAAGATGGGATCGAAAGCCGAGAAAGGTATAAAAGCCATGTGGCCACTGTTTCCGCCAGCGATGCTATGGATGTTGTCATGTAGAGACTCGAGCGAATCGTAGGACGCGTTGCTCGTGTTGGGTATCCATCCCGAGTTGCTGAACTCGGTGTAGTTGTCGTACCTGGAGAACAGGTTCATCAGCCGTTGTTGGATGCTCGGCAAGTTCTGACCGAGCAACCCATCCACGGCGCTGTTGTTGGAGTGTGCGGATGACTGGTTATTCGTGGGTGCTCGAACAGTTTCATTCCATATGTCCCACTATCGCATTTCCTCGTGTCAGAAAGTTGCCCTTAACACATGTATACATCAGACTTACAGGATTCATGTCGAGAAAGTCCAGTTGGTCCAGCGGTTTGAATTCGTAACTGTAAAGTGGGTTGCGAATCACCTGTGGCCCATTTGGACCATTTATCTGAATGTACTCTGAGCCTCCTACACTTTGAGGGAACAGACTGTCGTCTGCGGTACGGTTGGCGGCCCAGTCCCAGTAAGGAATTCGGAGAAGGCGAAGAGCATTCTGATAGCGTTGCCTGTCATTGTCATCGTCCCAGAGTTTCACTATATCAGACATAACCTGGTAGAGGATATTCTAAAGGAGACATTAGCACGGATATCTGATACCGCCGCCAGTCGTGGCACCATCTGCCCTTGTACCAAGACACTAGAATGTAGCACACGTACCTCGTACACGGAGAGATAGGCACGATGCCACGTCGGGAACAGGACGGAGATGTGAGTGCAATAGCCGGTTTTGTTATTCCCAGAGGTCGGCTCGACACCGCCCCAGGTCTCGAAGGGCACACCGTGTATTCCTAACGTGTTGCAGCGGTCAGCGGTATGTTACAACAGAGGAGGGCAGAACAGCGGCCTGCAGTAACAGACCTGTAACTTGATACCACGAAATCTCGTCAGACTGGTTAGTATACTGCATCATGCTAAGCCCCAGCATATACAGTGTCCACTGATCCTCATTCTTCTCCAGGTCACGGATTTCCACCCTGAGAGCCTTGTCGCCATCATTATCGCCCGTCGAGCTGGCAAGTTGGTTGTACACCAAGGTATTTCCCGTAAGGCTCCATCGTCTGGTAAGCTTGGAAAGGCCAACGCCAAAATCGTATCCGGCATATTGGTGGCCTGTCACGGTTGACACAAGGGCACAGACTGCAAGAAGCAGTACCATCAGTTTTGGTATCATCGTCGACTCGTCGCAACAGATCTTCTATTCCTCTGGTCGTTCTTGACAGGAGAGAGCCGGCTTTCCGTACGGATTGCGTAGCCCAAACGGCCACGGTGAGGTGAAATTATCGCTCGGCCTGATCTAACAATGACGGGCGGTGACTGAGAGTAGTGGTTGATGAATGAGAGGCGGAGAGAGTGATGGCAGTGGACTTGATGAATCAGATTCGACTACTTGAATAGAATAAGTCCACTCGAGATTGCTAGCATCAGAGAGGAGCAACCCATCTGGCAGCTCATGCTTGATTTAAAGTTTGTCGCTTCTCGGAGGATGGTTGCAAAAGAGCGAGCCGATTATCCGGCTATGATATTGTTTGCTCGCCCAAGCAGGAAACGGTGTCGTGGCTCAAGATCGAAAGCTGCACACAGCGTCTGGATTGCGCAAGGTACGCGGCAAGTAGATTGAGGCGACCCCAGCTACCATGGCACCGGAAACTGGAGGCACGGTTGCGAAGAACTCGTGGAAGGAACCCAGGTAGCTGGTCGTTCCTTCCCTGCCAATCCACCATTACCAGAGCCACGTCAACTTCCAGTCATCGTGTCGTTCTAACAGGTTTATGCCTTCCCATGCTTCACTTTGACAAGGTACCTTGCACACTTGGCAGAGAGAAAGCCAATGCCAACAGCAGATTGCGTGGAGTAGGAACCACAGAGTGTAGCCTCATATGTCGGACGGTGGGAAATGCGGCTAGATGCTGCCCGTGTAAGCTAGCATCGGCTGTTTGCATGTCACCAATGTCCTCCTGTACACCCCAAACAAAAGACCGCATTAGCCGTTTCAACCTGAGTCGGCCCCTCGACAGGGAGGACCGGTAACATGTTGTGAGAGTCCCATGACTGCTCAGCGACGCTCACCTTTGCTGACCTGTTACCCAAAAACAGAGCAGTCGTTCGCAATATCAAACCAGACGGCAGTCGATCAGGGGAGAGCACCCGCACGCAGGTGAAATTGAGCAGATTCCATTTCATTGCCTGAACGCCTTTCTGAGAGTATCTACACCTACGAAACAGTAATCATTCCACTTGTCATCGGCTTTATCGGTGACGACTTTTGTATGCGAACTCCATCCAACGAACTGGGCCGTAACGGCCCTCTTCGCACCGCATCCTTGGGGTCCAACCGATACTTCAACTTCACACCCATGGCTGCCAGCTCGACATCCAAGTACTTCAGCGCACCGGGCACAACAACTGTCGTGGTGTTGTCGCCACCGATCCACTGCTGACCTTGGCCATCCTCCCAGATTTCTCCGTCCACCTTCATGAGATCCAGATCCTCGATCTGATCCAACCGCTGGGCGCAGTTTCGACAGCGGACAGTGCTGATAGCCTTGCGCTTGCCGATGAAAGGCGAAACGGTAGGCTGGACAGATAGGAAGGATCCACAGGTACGGCAGATCCATGACCGTGTGTAATCAGAGCAGTTGAGCAATCTGTCTTGAAGGAGGAAGGCAGTTCCGTGGGCAAGCAGAGCGTCGCGTTCCATTTCTCCGACTCTGATACCACCACCCTTCTTTCTTCCCTTGATAGGTTGGCCCGTGGTAGGTACGACCGGACCTGTCGTCCGCACCTGGTACTTGTCGTTCACCATGTGACGCAGACGCTGGTAGTAGACCACGCCGAGGTAGATATCGCACTGGAATTCTTCACCAGTAATGCCGGAATACATTGGCTCATTCCCGTGGTAGTTGTAACCAGCCTTCATGAGCTGATGACCGAAATAATCAGCAGCCGTGTGCTCCTCGTTAAACTTGAAAGGAGTGGAATCCTGAGCCAGTCCGTGAAGAGCTCCAGCTTTGCCGGCCAAAGACTCGACAAACATACCGATTGTCATACGCGACGGGAAGGCGTGGGGGTTGATGATGACATCTGGCTGAATGCCCGACTCGGAGAACGGCATGTCGATAGCTGGCCATTTCTGTGAGCAGACACCCTTCTGTCCGTGGCGCGAAGAGAACTTGTCGCCGATGATGGGTTGACGGGGGATCCGTAGCTTAACGGAGATGGTTTGCAGCGGCTCACTTCCGGCCTCACTTCCGATGAGACGGACCTCATCAATGTAAGCGACCTCGGACTCCTTGTACTTCTCAAAGTGGGTAATGCCGTCGCGGTTGATCAGTTGACCGCTGTAGTCGGCCGACACCGTATGCCATGCGCACAGAATATCGCCCTCCTGGACCATGCGACCCACGTAGGGCAACCCATCGTCAGCGAGCATTTCCCGCGTCGAGGCCTTAACTGCACTGCCCGGCGCGAAACCGAACATTTTCTGGATCGTCTTGGTAGAACGGGTTCTCGTATCGTCCTTGAGTGAGATCTTCTTCGTCTTGTAGATGGTTCCCCATCCAAATCCACGCTCGTGAGCCGACTTGTTGATGATCATAGCATCGTCCATGTCGTATCCGGTGTAGGAAATGACTGCCACAACGGCGTTCATGCCGTTCGGGAAGTTGTCGAAGCCATATGCGTTGTGAGCAGGAGCCCTCACGATAGGCGTCTGTCCGGTTTGGATGCGGTACATCTTGTTGTCTGTCCGATGTGCCAGCGCCGTAGCTGGGGTGCCCATGGTTTGTTTACCCATTTGACACTGGTACATGTTACGAGGAGACTGGTTGAAGTCGGAGAAAGGAGTCATGTTAGCCAGGATGGACAACATGTTGGTAGGATCAAACTCGACATGACTGGACTCTCCAGGGACGACTTCATCAGGGACAACGGCAATCGACATGTAAGGCTGCTCCAATGGCCCGACAAAGTCCTCCTCGCCCAGCGGCACGTACTTAACGGGCCGGACCATGCGGGAAGCCTGCGAAGACATGTAAATGCCAGGATAGGAGCCACCATTAGAGGGTGGGACCAGTCCAATCTCGAGCTGTTTGTGGACACCCTTGCCGCCCTGAACCTTCCAGTGGCGGAAGGTCTCGGCCAGCTTCTGGGACTCTGCTGGACTGCACCATCCAATGATCTTGCCGTCCAGCATGACGACAACGCTCTCATCAGTCGCGGCGGAGGAGATATCAACCGCACCAAGTTCGACAGCCAAGCGAGGAATTTCAGATGCGTCCACTGCCTGGGTCATGATCTTGCACTTGTGGGCCAAGTGGTTCAACAGACCGCAAGGAGAACCATCGGGCGTGTGAACCGGGCAGAGGAAACCCCAAGACTCGGGGAGAAGCTTTCTAACGGTCGTGGTCTTCAGTTGGGCGAAGAAGCTACCACGATGCACTGCTCTGAAGTGACTGATGAAGCGTAGGAAGTTGAGCTTTTCGGCGACCACGGTGAAACCGGATGTCTGCTGGAGATCGAGGCCCGAGGGACTTTGGAGGTTGCCGGTGGACAAGAAGTACTCCAGAGCGTTTCCCAGGTTCTCGTTGGTCCTTTGAAAGATCTTGATAGGGAAATCCTTGGCAAACTCTGGGGAGGTAAAGGACACGCTCGGGTTGCGCCTGACATAATCCCTCATAGCTAGCCTGAGACTGACGGTCATGAGCTCCTCAATACGTTCCTTCAGGATCTGTGCATAGAGGAAGCCACCAAGCAGTATTTCTTGGTTCTGTACGGCATCGGGGTTGTCGACGGCGCAGTCTCCGGCGGCCAGGGCGTACAGCTTGCGGGTCATAAACAGCAGCATCTTGAACTTGTCCGTGTCCTGTTCCTCGGTGACATTGACACACCCCAGATGGGGCAGGACAATCTTGCGCAAGAACTCGGTGCCCACCTCATAATGAGACATGGAATCGGGAACGCCCAAGACAACCCTGAACTTCTCTCCCAAGTACGCTCTCGTCTGCGTCTTGCTGTAAAGGCCGTAAACCTTGTATGTCCGCAACAGCAGTTCGACACGGTCGGTAAGGAAGGTGTTCTCGATACCCCTGGAGGTTGGTGGTCCCACCAGACCCTCGAAGATTTCGCGATCGTTCGTCTCCACGAGAGCCTTCAGGATCATCACCAGGGGAATGAGGTACTCGTTCTTGCGCCACGAGAATCGAAAGGTGACATTTCCATCGTTCAAGTAGTGGAGGACGTTCGTCTGTGAGGTTTCATCAGGCCGCACCGAACGTACTATGATACCATACGGTGTGTATGAAGGGCCACGGTTTGTGAAACTCGGCCGGTTGATCGCTAATGGGAAGTTCCGACGGTTTACCAGCAGTAACCGGATGATCTTCTCGATACCATTGACGATGAAGTATCCTCCAAGCTCCTCGGCCTCTTCCTTTCTCTTAACCAGGAGAGCTGGTGAGTTGTTCTCCAAATGGCAGCGATTTGACTGGCATACACACATCAGCATAAAAGTATATCACACATCGTGGAACCCCAGGTTCGGGACGTATTCACCTTGACCATGATGGGCATTTGTCCGACATCACGGATGAACTCCTTAGTGTCACCGTTGTTGATTTGATATGCAAAGATGGCCGATAGCTTTCCACGGTACGAGGCATGTCTCTCTCTGCATTCCGCCGGAAGGATCTCGCGGTTTTTGGCAAACTTGTTGGAGGGCGGGACCTGAGACTTTTGCAGCGTCACACCTTTGCATCGTAAGGTTAACCTGTTCTTGCCCGTCGGTGGCGCTCTATCATCCCCGTCGAGGAAAGTCTTTGTGCCAATCTCAGCAATGGCGTGATCTATAAGACCAGGTCGGCCATTATCTCCAAATATCGCATTGAAGGACTCGATGTGAGGATCGACAGCCAGCTGCAGTGCGGGATACGCGCTGTGGTCGGTGGGCGGGTTTTGGAAGAGCTTCTGGCGACGGAGGGTCTGGTACTGGTGGTCCCAGTTGGTATCGGTTCCCCTGCCCTTAGGAGCCATTGTAGGCGAGCGTATCGGGGGTTGCGCCTGTCACCAGGGAAGAGTTATATTCTCGATCTCGTTTATCTCGTCTGCTAACGAGAGGCTTGTGAATGGAAGGATGGACAGCTGGAAAGACGCAGCCGGAGAGGTCGATGGCACGCTCGGGGCCGGGATAATGAAGACCGCGATAAAACAAGGAGAGGATCAGATTGTGGCGGTACCTTCCAGAGACAGGGTTTGAAAATTGACTTGTCGCCTACAGCCAACCATTCATTATACACAAGGCGGAACTGGGTGTTGATGGTATCGCCGGTCTAAAAAATTATTGCTTATCGGGCGATAAGATGGGACAAGGATCTGTATCTCACTCGATCTAGCACGCCCCCACCATCGGCTTTTATCTAGCGTTTCCGACCCTTACTAATCATGCGTTTTATGCATTCTGCATGAGCATCGCAATGAACCTACCCTAAGCTTCATCGTCAAAGGCTTTGCTATCTTGATCTTACCCAGAGTTGGTATACCTAATCGATGCCCGCATTTTACAGAAATCTCGAGGAAGACACTAGCAGGGCTGTGGGATAGGTGACCTTGTCATCGGCTAGGATGGGTTTTTATTGGTCTTACGCCCAATGCCGACCTGGCATGTCATGCAGTTACACAGCAGATACCGAGGTGAGCACCTGGACGTCCAGAGCTTTGGCGGCTACTAGTTTTGCTGGTTAGGCCGTATATTATGCCTCACTTATGGCAATTGGTCGCCAATGCCTGTCATAGTCGGCTGTCTTATTGGGAGTACTTACGTCCACGCACTCGAGTCTATTGCTCATGTTGCTGCCTTCTATAGCGCATCAGACCCCGCGATTCCGACCACTTACGACTAGAGGTACCCTTAGGTTGACCGGGGTAAAGTACGGCTGGTATTGCGGATCCCAGGGTGCAGGATACATGCGCGTCAGCAACCCGGATATGCCTGTTGTTGCAGTGCATTGCATTGTCCATGACTGCGATATCATGCTTCCATGCTTCACTGCCCGGTTGGGGCTGCCAGCTAGCTGGTTGGTTGGCCGTGCTTTTCCTCCGCCCGCCCTGAGCTTGGATTCGATGTGAGCAAAGGAATCACGGTATTCATGTAATTGTTGGATCCTGAGAAGAAGAACGGTACCCTGAGACTAACTCATCGAGCTCTGATACGGAGGCTTACTCAATATAGGTGGAAGTAGCTACCCAATTACTCCCGGAAGTACCTAATACTACTCCACCTAGACGTGGAGTTTCATGAGGGGAATCAGGTCGGGGGGGGGTCAATGCAAGTTGACGGGGTTTCGAAATTAGGGTTAGGACAAGAGGTCGCGGGGGCTGAAGGCCCACGACCATAAAGATGACAGCTGGCAGCAGAGCATATGTTTAGTATATGCTCTATCATCTCGACCACTTTAATAAGACTTGCGTTTACTTTGGGAGGGGGGACCCCCCCGAGGAGGAACGACGCAGGGGAGGGGGTGTCTGGCTCCCAAAGCAAGTTGCGGCGCAAAAAAGAAAGCAAAAGATACGAACGGCCTAGCGCAGCGGTCACTCGATCAACGTATATACTGAGCATATGCTCTGCTGGCAGCTGTCACCTTTATGGTCGCGGGCCTTCAGCCCCCGCGACCTCTTGTCCTAACCCTAATTTCGAACCCCCGCCACCTTGCATTGACCCCCCGCCACCTGTAGGCCCGTTTCATGATACAATCCTACCTTAGTCACAGCAACCAACCCGAGCTTATGCTTTGGAAAGACCAGTAGTAATCTTCCACCTTGAGCAAAATAACACATATAGATGACCGCCTGGCCACACCTGGCTCATTCGACCTTCAACCATCTGACGAGATACATCCTTCTGGAGTATCTCGGTTGCGGTGACGGATGGTGGCCCAGCAAGCGAGCAGACAAGCGCTACACCACCCCCGGTTCACAATAGATCACCATTCACAGCGGTAACCGCGAATTTCATCAATCGCTAAGCCCCGCTGAAGGACCACAAGCGCTTCTGCCCTTCGTGGATGCACCTCTTGTCTTCCTTTAGCACAGTTTCATACTGCTGGACCTCACGTTGGACTTATGCCCCCTAACTCTGGTTACTCTCTACTTCTGAGCGACTGTGGACTGTCACCCTATCGGTTCGAGCGATCTCTTGCCAGTCTACGTTGTCTGATTAAGACGCATACGCCTCTTTGATTCGGGACTGGCGAGGTATCTCATATACCCACGTCTATCTGCCCACGGAAGATGCATACGTATGCACCAGGAAGAGATCAGTCAAACCGGACAGCAACTGAACGAGATAATCTCCCAACTTTCTAGCTGCTGTTTCTGCTCCAAAAAGCACGAGCAACAGTCGAATCCAGGATCCCCTGCTCACCGCAGCTCCCGCGTTGCATCCGCAGGAGCTACGGCGCATGAGGCACGGTCCATTTCCCAAACTGCCACAGCCGGGGGCAGCATCTGTGCTCTGTGCTCCAAAGTCATCTTTGTGGGGGAACCTTGTGCTTCCGCAGGCGTCACTCGTCGTCTCCAAATGCCCCGCGACTGCGAAATACGTACCTCTTTCCCCAACTCCAACAGACGAACCTACTCGTCTAATCTAATCACAAACACGTTCGGAAGGAGGTCATACAAGACATTTTATATCTGTGAATAAACTATCGCCTACACCACAAAGATTCAAGGAACCAAATCGTCTGACCGCCTGCCAGCTATTTAGTCGTTGGTCAACCCATGCAGGGCCACGCCGAGTTGGATTCACCGTCTCTCTACCTCGACCGCATTCATCGCGCCCGCGCTGTTCCTCAGAGCACATCCCCTCAACATCCCGACTGGAGCGTTGTCCAGTAATCCCAGGTAACCATGGCAGGGCTATTCCGAAAGGTGTACGACTGGCTGCTAAGGACCTTCTGGTAAGTCGATTGTGCGATGCAATGATGGCGGCATCCATGGCAGTGCTTGGATATCGTTCCCAATGCCTTGGCTGACATGGCGCAACAGGGCGACGGAGATGGACGTGACCATGATCGGTCTCCAGAACGCAGGCAAGACGTCGTTGCTCCGTGTCCTTTCGGTAAGCGACCACACCCTCACTTGAAGGTGAACCCACGTACGTGTAACACACCGACGCTAACAAGCCTTGGGCTTCATAGGGAGGAGAATTCACGATTGAGTAAGTCAACGAGCCTTCGGCCCATCTCTCCCATCAGCGCTCTGGTTTCTTGTTTCAACACCAGCATGTGTGCCAAGGCTTGCTCAACCGACAGTGCCCTCACTTGATCAGGAAAGCTGACGTGTGCCATGCCATAGCACGATTCCAACTGTTGGTTTCAACATGAAGAGAGTGCAGCGAGGACATGTGACGCTCAAGTGTTGGGACCTGGGTGGTCAACCCCGCTTCCGGCCAATGTGGGAGAGGTATTGCCGAGGTGTCAATGCCATCGTCTTCATTGTCGACATCGCCGACATGGCCGTGTTGCCAGATGCGAAAGAGGAGCTTCATGCTCTCATGACCCAGCCGACCCTGGAAGGGATCCCCCTGCTTGTTCTCGGAAACAAATCCGATCTGCCGGACAAGTTGTCGGTCGATGAACTGATCGATGCCTTGGACTTGAAAAACATCAGCCACCGCGAAGTATCGTGCTATGGCATCAGCGCCAAGGAGGAAACCAATCTCGATGCTGTCCTCCAGTGGCTGATGAAGTTTGCTAATCGGTGAGGTGGATCGGCCTTTCCAGGGCCACAAATTCCTTCGACTGTTTCAGCTTCCGACCCCGACAGTGCAGCCGGAAGCCGTGTCCGAGAGACGTTAAAGGCGCGAGCCTACTTATTCCTCCGGCGTCCATGACGGGAAGCTACTCCTTTTTCCAGTTTCAAGATGTGTCACCCAAACCGGCCGGCAACGACCACTTATAACCGACTCTCACGAGTAACAACGATGCGCATACTGTGGCTGTTAGCGTTCCGGCAGCGAGTTTGGTGTAAGCCTTTGCTTTTTTTTTTCGTATTATGCGCGGTACTTCCTCGACCGACTGTCGGGTTGCTTTGGTCGGCAATGATTACCAGGCGGCTAGCAAGTGGATGCCCACCCAGGAGAGAGCATTCTTCCTCTCTGGAGGTGAGGCTCATGGATAGAAGTGGTCACGGCCGCTCGGTGTTCTTGTCAGGCAGGTGCCATAGCCGGGTGTTCGGCGAAGTTATGAAATGATAATGAATCCTAGTTCTGGTATGAATATTTTGAGGCGTCATGTATGTCAAGTGTTCAACATGGGTATCCTGCGCGATCAAAACGAAGTGTGAACACGTTACTCCCTGCAAATGAAGTGATTTGGTTCAAAGAAACGGGTGAGTCCGGTTCGGCTGGCTTCTATGTACCCGGCTACCACCAAGTACTGATAGCAGGTCTCGATGCGATGAGTTTGGTGAATCAGGCTCAGGCTTTTTGGGTCTGCTCCGTCGCAACTGGTATTCGCTAGAGAAGCAAAAGCTCAAAAGAAAAAGGAACGAAAAAGACGGAATGGCGGCGTTGACCACTTACTTCAATGTTGTTGAATGTGCACGGATCCACCCACAGCGCAGCCGAAGTGATGCGTTGTCAAGCATTGATTTGACGCTGAGGAATGACGGAGGAAGTACTACCTGGCTGGCCACATTCGCATGATCTCACCAATATTGTCAACACCTGCGACACGAACATCAACAGTGAAAGGAAGCATTGGCTGGCTTCAACCTCGCGTTTAATGCAAGCTCGGAAAATGGAAGGCCGGCACAGCGTCATGCACTTTCACCATTCCGCAGCTCAGTACCTTGCCTTATTTTCTTAGAACAGGTCAGGTCTTACTTTGGCTCCCTTGAGTCAAGTACGCACCTAAATTTCCTACCCTATTACTTACCCTAGGTACTTTGAGCTCCATCAAGTAGCATCCAAAGTTGCAAATCCAACTATGAAGAAGCCCATCTCGCATATTCCAGATTAGATCTATCAGTGATCCCTCGGCTTCGTGGGCTTCTAGTCTCGCCTGTTAAGAGCTGCTCCAGGATTCTTCTAGTGTGATACGCCGATCACGTGCTCTTGTGAAGTGAGCTGACGCCGGATGAGGGACGCGAAGGATCGCAGCATTGGGCCACCAAGTCGTAACCTGGAAGGCGCACATGTCACACAGCCACTTCATGCTTAGCTCCAAGGTGAGCGCAGCAGCGTATTACTTAGTTCCAGTATTGTCATCATTCCACAACAATCCAAGGATATAATCTCACGAGGAGGCCCTTTCCCGCATTGAATCTGCACATTCCCTTCCCAACTACCTCGATTACGATAGCATAGACTACCTAAAGTACGGCCAGCTACCTGTACCTTGTTAGGTCCCGTCAAATCACACCAACCATTTGAATCATCTCATCCACGTCAGACATCGTTGGTGTAACCTTTATCGCAACTTCCAAGACCTCTTGAGAGCCAAGAGTGCAACCAGACCACATCGGGAATCCTGCTTTTTCGGTTGAATTCCTCTGGTGTCCCAGCATCTCGTCTTTTCTTCAACCACACATCATTTTGAATAACGACAAATTCCATCCACATCAGCTCGAGCTTATATCGTGCAGTATGGCGCCCACAGCGCTATTCCAAGACCTCGCTAAGCGATAGTATGTCCGCGCCACACCATCTACATTCGCTGGTCACCTTGGGTATGCTGACGTTTGAACGCTAGTTACTACAACAGTGACTGCTATTACTACGGCAACTGTCAGAGTGGTTGGTACAGATGGGGACGATGGGTGGTTGCTGGTATAATCATCCTGGCCTTCATCGTGTCACTCTTGCTCCTAGCGTAAGTTCCTGACCGCAGCGCATTCCGAACAGTCATATCTCATAGCTGTGGCTAACGACGTTTCATAACTAGTCGCATCAACTCCCGTCGCCGCAGGCTTAGAGGCCAGCACCCGATGTACGGTACGGGCTGGATGGCACCTGGTATCAACGTTCACAACAAACCCAACGCCTACCAGCAGCCGCCTCCTCAGTACAGCGCCACCTCTCCGCCCTATCAACCACAGCAACAGGCATACCCGATGGATAACTACAACAACAACAACAATCAAGGCTACTACGGTGGACAGACAGAAGGAGTTGCGCCGCCGCAAAACACATACTATCCTCCTGGACAGCGCGGCGGTGACGACGTCTACTCGGCCCCTCCTGGTCCTCCACCTGGCAAGTAGACATTGGCCTCGACTTGAAAGAGTGTGGAAGGGTACGGCGTGAAAAGGATGCGACTCAACTTCTTGGCTTTCTGTTTTTGCGCGATCGTTACCAGATATTGTATATGGACCTCTTACAGAAAGTGTTCCGCGTCTTTTCTTTAATACCTGTGTTGCGGAAGATGTGAACTGAAGAAGTACGTCTTCCTGTAGAGCTACGAAACTTGCCTCACAGGACACAACTGGGGCTATCGAATACACAACGTCTTATCTGTCTTCTCTACCTTCTTGTAACACTAAATGTCATCATCATGGTAAAGATGGCCATTTTGCAACCATCGTCACTCTCCATTTACGACGTACTTCGTAGTCAGGCTTGCAAGATCGTGAATGACGACGATCGTTGCTAGGACCCTGAGACGATGACGATGACTCCGTGTGGCAAATCGGCAATACGGCAGGTACCTGGGTGTGGCTGGTACCATGGCACCACATGCCGGTTTCCGTACCTACCTACACGTTTACCTACCAGGTAGTCTACTAGCCCAACGAATTACGATGTACGCTTGTGGTGACTTATGTCAGCGCGGCGATGGACATCGAAATTGCAGGTCACATTCAAATGCGGGGAGGAGGGGGCCGATAGCCCGTGCTAGAGGTAGGTACACACATACCGCTAGCGAGCAGCGACCCCTGAATTGAGCTTTCAGCCCTCCGAGTCCGCTGACATGTAGACCGATTGCACTGGCGCGACCCATCCACCTGGATAGGTTCAGTGCGGAAGCAAGCCTTACACAGCCGTGCTGGTCAACCGTGCAAGGCTCTCGTCAGCTATCCTGTTCCTTCTGGTTATGATTCATGCCGCGACATGGCGGAGTAGGTTCTGTTGGTTCTCTCGTTGGCTCTAATTGGCACAGAAGATCTTCGCATTCCTGGCCCACAGCCACCTGCCAAGCTTGTTTCACCTGGCCTGTGTGACCGAGAAGCGACCAAGGTCTCTCCCTTCAAGGTTCTACGCGTGCTAGTGGATTTGCCCTCGGTGGAAGTTGTAGCATTTGTCCTCGCTCGTCTCAGTATCTTGCAAACAGCCTCCTACACACGCTCTGTGAATCTGGGCGTGGCTCTTTCGGCTGCGAAAACCGGTAGTATTTCTGGTGTTTGGAGCCGGCTCCTCGGTCTACTTCGCTCAACCCAGATTCCTTCCGGGTGAGCTTTTTTCTTCCAACTTTCGGCCCCTCTCGACCGACGGCATACACCCGTAGATTTGAATCTACCCAGGAGCGGGTTATAGGACGGACGCCGAGGTGGACGGATCACAGCGACGACGACACAGAGACAAACTACACGGATCCACAGGATGGAGCTTTAAGTCTTGACATATTCATTCGAACTCGTTCTGAAGAGATACTCGGGTCGACTAAACGATTCTTGTGGGATTGCGATACAGCATAAGAGCGTAGAGGGAGGACGTAGGCGACCGACATCATGCCGGCCGTCGACGTTGCTATGGAGAGGAGTATAAGGGGAGGATTCAAAGAGCTACTGGTAGCCAGTTTGCGCCCAGTCTTCGAGCGTCGGGATCTGATCCAAGATGCCCAGGGGCAGATCAGCGATGTGAAGACGGCATTCTCAAGTTGGGATAACTGCATGAATGCGGTCTACTGCAAGTAAGGACGCAACGCTTCTTGACTCTGCTTGGCGTCTACTGCGTGTCTTGGTAGGCCCTGGACTAACAATTGCTCTGTTTAGGTGGCCCGTCATAGGCATAATTATCATTGGTGGCTTGATACTGATTTCCGTGGCATGGTGTATCATTCGATGCGCATGTTGTGGACTATCGTGCTGTTGCGAGTGTTTCCAGTGCTTGAGATGCTGTGGCAACTGTTGCGGGTGCTGCGATCCGCCAAAGGGCAAAAGCAAGTATTTGGACGAGCCGCTCATACCGCCACATCACGCCTCTGGCTACAAATCGCACGACCCAATGGTTCCTGGGCCTGCCGCGCCATTTGGTAACCGACCAGTCGCGGGCTTCGAGCCCCCGCAGTATGCCGAGTTCGACGTCAGCAAGAACAGCGGCGCAGGAATTCACGAGGATGCTCTTCCTGCCATGCCGAGCTGGGAAGGTGCAGGAAGTAAGAAGGTCTTGGTTGAAGGAGAGGAGGTGGAGATGGATCAGTTGAAGAAGCCGGAGAACAGCCTGGTTGTCGGCGACCCAAGCCCGACACACGGCCAAAACGTGCCTTTAATGGCAGGAGCCAATGCTGGGCCAGGACCTGTCAGCCAAGCACCATCCCCCAGCAATCACAACCCTTACGCGCCGCCAGGATCGACAGCCGTGGGCGGAGAATATATGGCAAACGCCGGGGCAACTGCTGATCCTTATGCGTCAAATACGCACGGATATGGTGGCTATAACGATCGTGTCAGTCCATACCAGCAGCCGGTTCCGACTTTCCCAAGCGCCGCTCAAGGTTATGGGATGGCGCCTGCGGCAGCGGGAGTCAGTGGTCGTCCTCCCCAAGATTATACCTACGGTGGTGGCTATGGACAAGGAAGCCAGACTCCACAAGGTTATGGAAATGCATATGGCCAGGACCAAGGATTCGGTGGTGCCAACCATGTAGCAGCAGACCATGGTGGTTATGACGAGCCACGGCAAGGCTCCTACGACACGTATGGTGGCTTACATACTCAAGGTTACGGAAGAAACCAAGGTCAAAATATGCCACCTCGCGCCCCTCCGGCGAGACAGGGCACGGGAGGTTACCCTCAAGATCGGATAACTCAGTCACCCCCACCGATGGGCCACGAATATGGTAACGGGCCCAGCTATCCACCACAAAGGTCATATTCGCCTGCACCACCTGCATCTTCTCAAGCTCAACAAAGCTATGAGATGCCGGCTGAACCATCGAACAACGCTGGGTTCGACTTCGCCTCGTCGTACACGCGCCCGGCACGGACGACGCCCGCAAATGATCTTGGTGGTTACGGCCAACAGCAGTCACACCTTCCCGGGCAACAATCAGGTGGCTTTTCAGGCTACCGAGGGCGACAATAGCCGTTATCCAACAGCTAGAGTTGGGCTGGACAGTAATCTGTTTGGAGATTCGACAACATTTGGATTTGGAAAGATTCATGTACCGGTGTCTTGGTGTCTGGGACATCAACACCATAAGGTGATTTGCGATGCTACATACGTGGATCTACAGCTTCACCATCTCAGACGAAGTCTTGCCGCGCTTATTTTGTTTATGGCGGTAGATAGGTGTTCAAGGATTGTCTTTGGTCCATATTCTGCACGTGGGACGATTGGGGGGTTCCGGATCATGCTTACTTTCTTTCGGGCAAGGAGTTTCTGGCGTTTGGTTGCTTTATGCAATGACTCACCAGGGGAGAAGGTAGTGTCGTTGAGGGCGCGGGGTGGGATAAGCTAGATGAATGGAATCCTGATACCTATCCTAGTAATGGTTCTTCTTGATCATGATCAGTTGATGTGACTAGACACCCCTACCTGCAAGTTCCCCATGGTCTAAACGTGTATGCCCAATGACATCCAGCTTGTCTGATTCCCTTGTCACTACACTAGTCCTACGCCAAGGTTGGGCCAGGCCAACCCCAGATCTTGGATGCACTCATGTGCCTAAAACATTACATAGCTTTCAAGGCTTGCTGTGGCAATAAACTGGAGGACCAGTTGGGGTATAAGTAACTATAAAAAGACCATTAAAAATGGCTGGCCAAAACCCAGCTATCCCCCATGTCCAGCTCCCAAAACCATATCAAGTTGACCACGTAGAAAGAGACCCATGGTGGGTGTTACCATGTCTTTCCCAGCTTTTCTGAACCTACATCCTCCAGTCCTCCCTATAGAGCTCATGGTTCACCCCCTGGCGCAGGCGAAGTGATCAGGCTCATAAGACTGAGCTCTCTTCCAGCTTGGCGAAGTCGGAGTAGTTGGTGCTCTACCAGTCGGTGTGAACACGGCACATGCAATGCTGCCCACTCATATACTATAACGTTCCATCGGAGGTCTGCCACGACGGAGGGGAAGTTCCTGGGCCGGAGGCTCGGAAGCAGGTTCATCTTCCCCTTCCAAATTCGTCGATGTCTTGTGGACCCTCAATGTCCGACTTCGTCCGATGTCGAAGGAAAACCCGGATAAGTCATTGTTGTTGAGGCGGTGTACGTCTGAAGTTGATTCAACGTCCAGGCGGGGCGCTCCAGATGAATCACATTTCATCCTCCCACGAACGGCAGGCATCCCAAGCACACGACATCTCCATCTGGACCTCTCTCCACGCAGCACCGACTGCAGATCATCTTCCGATGACCACCCTTGGCCCAACCATCTGTCTTTCGTCCTTTGCCGTCAGCATGGTCAGGGTGCTCTTGCGGTGATGAGCCGTCATTGTCCTCGTCCGCGTCTTTCATCTCGAAGGACTGCGCTCCATACCCGCCCCATCTTTTATCATGTTCCGACCTCCAGTCCAGACACTGTCTGATACAGACGAAGCAGGTCCGTTGTCCGCAGCCCTGACAATCCGCGAAAGAGTCTAGATCGGACTTCTTGGATGGTTTTCGGTGGCAGATATGGCATCTGTTGAGGACCTGTGTCGGTGTTGTCGTGTCGTGGTGTCGAGCTTGGAAGTTGGGGTCTTGTGATTTCGGATGTAGCTCTCTTGTAGGGGATATGAGGGTGGTGGTTAGGGCGGCACGCTTCAGACGTAGGATCTCCAGGTCGTCGTCGTGCTGAGGGCTTCGTCGCATTCTCTTTTGGTTCATGGAGGGTATAGTCATTCGGTGGATATGTGGTGTGAGTGGTGAACTGTGACTGACTGCCTGTTGTGTGTAAACAAGCATGTGCTCATGTTGCTGGTCGTCTTCAAGTCGCCTTTTCCTGCCGTGAAGAGCTTGTTGGTCGTTGGTGACGGCTGGCATGGTGACACTCAGGAATGAGTAGAGTATATCAAAGTCGCCAGTCACTCATGGGAAGGCATAAAAAAAAGAGAAGGTGTCGTTGGAGAAGGCAGTAGCTGAGACTCGAAGCGCGCACGGGCTTGAGCGTCTGGTAATGCAGCGCGGTCTCGGGTCAGCAACAGCAACAGCAACCTTGATGAGCCGCGTATTCTAGGTACAATTAAGCGAAAATCATTGGTGCTTTTGGAGAGCTCCGGAAAACAACCTGGATAGCGGTAGCTTCTTGAGTGTACGAAGTTCGGAAACGACTGTGGAGGCTTCCAATGGCCTGGTTGAACGGCGTAAACCTGGGGAGAAATATCACACGCTAGAGGTATCGATAACCTGGTACTGGTACTTGACAGGTTCATAACAAAAATGGATGTCAATCTTCTTCCTACCGCCCCACAAAACTCGACTTACGCAACGAGTTATTTGGGTGAACAAGATCTTACTTAGCTTAGGTAGCTACCTAGGTAGTCAATCATACCGTAACCGTCAACAAATGTTTCCTATGGAACCTACGTATTTATCATATTGTGACAGCCAGACACGCTCTCTCGTTCATATGGCTGCTCAAGTGGAAACTCACATGCGGGCAGGAAGGATTGCCGGTTAGGATTCAGGAACATCAATACGAGCTTCTGGGTCCAAAATACCCCTGGCGGGTTTGTCCGTGCATGCTTCCCCCCCTGAGGAACGGCAATTACGGACAGATCCGCGACGCTATGATTTTCCATAGCGCATTAATGGTGGCTCCTCGCGTCACTCCACTATCCCCAATTCCCTCCTGTCAAACGACGCCCTTCATCAATCCCTACCAGGGCCAGGGAGTAACGCGGTGTGATCGCTTCTGTGCAAGGGCCATAGTAAGGCCAAAAAGGTGGGCAAGTGCCATCACGTCGCGTCTTCCGCCATGCATGGTCCAGGATGACGGTGGATTAGACTAGGGGATATGGATGGATACAAACACCGTGACACAGAGAACCGTCCCGACATACTGGGACGGGTTTCTTCTCTTCGTTCTGTGAGTTCTTCTCTGTTTCCTCTCCCATCAGCAGACTCGTTCGCAGTCTGTTCGACGTCCTCTCCTTTCTGCTCTCGTTGCCTCTGAGCTCATTCCTTGCTCACAAGGGCTGTACCTTCCTTGTCTTGTTGCACCCTAGATTGATTAACACTATAGAGTGTGGTCTCGTCTCTCCCTAGTATCTCTCCCTCATTGCCTCCGAGACAGTGCTACCGCACACGTCACGAACCTTCGTCAGCGATCTCAGCTGCAATTCTTCTGTCTGTCTCTGCTAGTTTATTCGTTCATTGTCCTTTGCGTC
The DNA here is from genome assembly GCA_003635345.1 of Coniochaeta pulveracea. Lineage (NCBI taxonomy): Eukaryota > Fungi > Ascomycota > Sordariomycetes > Coniochaetales > Coniochaetaceae > Coniochaeta > Coniochaeta pulveracea. Next base: position 73,957 of record QVQW01000097.1, on the reverse strand, counting down.
GAGCCAAGGAGTTGGTACCACTCCCTGTACCACGGTTGTCTCGAGAGACTCACGACTTGCCGGCTAGCGCCCTGCCAATCACCTGCCGGATTCTGAACCCTCGAGTAACGACCGCCAGGCATCGTGTCTTGCAGATCGCAGCCTCTTCCCTTGAAACGGGGTACAGAGTGTTCATCAGCCTGAGAACTTAATACCGTTGCTTCTCCTTCCGAGCCAGGGCTCGCTGTCCGGATTGCTGCACCTCCAGTGTCATCACACAACGTCGTCTGCCATCTGACTCTCTACCTCCGTCTCTCGTTCCAGAACAAGTCTCTCGGTTCGCATTTGGTGCCCTATTTTCGCAAGCAGCTGCAACAAACCGCTACTGTCGGATTGTGTCCGGCTCCCGGCTTCGCCAATACATTCCTCGGAGGCCAATTCCCCTTCCAGAGATCGGCATCCTGCATACGGATGTAGAGCACAGCTTGAGGTCGTATAACACTGCATTGCTAGTCATTCTCGGGACCTATCGAATACACGTGCTATAGCTCACACGATCTTTTTTTCTTTTTCTTGTCCGTGTCCTAAGTGGACACTTCAACACACTCATTACAATGGCGGGCTTGATACCGTTCATGCTCAAACCGACCCCGTCGTCCAACGGGACCACCATCAACTATCAGCCGGCACACGTGCGTTGCCAAAGTGCAGACACCGTTCAAAGACCCCGAATCCCGGCGTCACAGCTCCTCCCAAAACGCCTATCTTGCCAAACTGTACAAGCCAGCCTCCCCGTCCTTCCAAGCACTCCAGCCGAGTGGAAACAAGCCATTGCTGCGATCAAAGAACAGCATGTGAGCAAGAGATACCGGGCATGTTCGGCCAGGTGTGCCGAAATCCTTAACAACCTAAACGATGAGTCGCGAGTGGAACCAGCCTATCTCATCTACCTGCACTTCTACGCAGCTGCATCCATGGAAATGTGCACCCGGCCTCTACCTCTGACCTCACCGTATCGCGCCAGCATCTTGCAACAAGCCCGCACACACTATGACCGAGCTTCTGCGCTCATCCAAGCCGCTGAGGAGGCAGTTGCTACGCGGACCAGGTCCTGCTCAGTAAGCTCCTCGAGGTCCTCAAGCTTGCATTCTCCAGCATCGTCTATCAGCTCCCGGACGTGGACGGCAGATTCGGCCACCACCAGCATACCATCCTCACCTACCACGTCAGTCTGCTCGTTTGAGGAATTCAGGACCAAGTCAGCTCTCGCTTCCCCAAGACGGCCAGGTGTGCCCAAGCGGGTTAAGAAGGTCTCATTCTCCCTTCCACCAGGCAGCAAATACGCGGAGGAAGAGGAAACAGAGCCAGACCACAGAATGGCATCCTTTCGGTTTCCCGAACCTATTGTGCGGCCGGACTCTCCTACTCTAGGCTTTGACGAGGAATACTTCAAGGCTGGCGTCGCCATGTGTGAACCCCCAGAAACGCCCACAGTAAAAGTGGCCGAGTCAGCCCTTGTGATCGGAACGACACCCTACGAGAAGGATTTGCCACTGGTACCTGAGGAGGACCATCTCACAGCCTTGGCAGAAGACGACAACGAGGTCATCGTTCGAGTGGAGCGCTCCGTCCATCGCTACAACGAGACTCTAACCGATCTACGTCAACAACTGAACATTCATACGGTCAATGTCGAAACGCAACTCGCTATGACACCACTCGCCAGCGGCAGACCGTCGACGCCTACCAGTCCTGGACTCCTTTGCTCTCCTGGCAGCCCCAAGATGCCCGTCAGTCCCTTGCGATTCTCCCCCTCTCCAGGTTCCTCAAGTCCTGTTTCCGATGCAAGGACGCTTGATAAGCAGGAGAGGATCGAGCGATTGCGCAAGAATGGCTGGCGGAGGAAGAGGTTCGACCCTAGCCGATACGAAGAGCTTGCAAGGGAGGTGTTGGCTGAGTTAGAATGAGTCTCTTGACAGACCGATGACATTCCTTTCCAAAACGTAGTAGACGTTATAGACGCATATTTCACTCGTTCTTGATGCTTCACGGTCTTATTTGGTGGGTTGCTTTGGAATTTCACTGGGTATCCGGGTTGTGGCATGACCACTTAGGGCGGGATCTGGAGTTTACCGGGCAAAAGGGACGGATTTGGATTCCCATCCACAGCACTCATGGTGTTCTATCACCACTCGGCGTCTCGGCCAACACGGTGTTTTGGGAGAAGGGAAAAAGCATAGCGTGGTCCTCGGATTCTGGGATATTTTCACATTCTACTGCTTGGCCATTTGGCTAGGCTGGTATATGGTTGTACCCTTATGACCATCTGTTCATAGATGCAATCTACCATTCATTCCACATATTCTTTTCTCAGCCCAACCTGGAGTTGCAAGGCCTGAGGCAGGATGCCTCAGCTGAAGGCTCAACCAAGACACTTCAAGTCATGACGACTCGTTTCATATCGGTTCTGAGACCCTCGTATCACCAACGATGGTCACGTTCTGTGAAAAAAATTTGCCAGAAGGATTCACCTCAGACGTCATGGAACCCAGCAGCCATGTTCCCTCCTCACGGGAAAAGCTTCCATGGGGTCTTCCTCTTCTTGTTCTCTCTGCAACAAACGAGCTAAAGACTCCGGCCCGAGGTCACTGTTTACCGTTCCGTATGTCTCGCATATTTACAAACAGTGGCGAAAAATCTCCGCATTGATACGCGTCGGTAAACAAATACGGTCCCGTTATGGATCCGTACCGCCAGGTTACATCCGTCTACTAGACCGGGGTTTCCCAGTATGGCAAAAAATGATCCACTGTCCCCAATGAAGACGCGATATCCCGGTTGACGAGTGTGGAAAAGAACAACCTGGACCCGCGGCAAGACGAAACCTCGGACAGGAGTTTCCGGGGGCGGAAAGCTTTTAGCCTTTGAAGGCATGGGTTGGAGAACGGTTTGAAGACAGACTGCTGCACTTCCAAGAGGGTCAATAACCAGTCTGGAAGCGATTCTCTTGTCTGTGCCGTTCACGGAGTGCATTGTCTACTGGCCGAGTTACCATAGTTGCGCTTGTTGACGCCCAGATTGGATCCATGGTCCATGATGTTGTCGGAGATGGAGAGAAAGAGAAACCGGAAGTGCTGTCAAAGTCCGTTTCAACCCTAGCTATATTTCAAAAGAATTGAGTATGTAGAAACTGGGCTCATGACCCAGGATATATTATCTGTTTGAAAGGCCTCGATATCGCAACAAGATAGGCAACTTCCTCCGAACTTGCTGCAGTGAGAAGGGTATACACAATTCCTGACTCGAAATCCCTGAATATGAATGGTGGCATCACCGTGGTCACGATGAGCCGTTATAACTCCTCCTCTTAGCTTCCTTATCCGCTATCTCGGCCACCTTGAGCGCTTCCTCGGTCTCCTGGATTTGTTCTTGTTCCTTCATCTCCCGAACCTTGGCAAGGACAACCTCGCGGAATATGGCACCTTTGATGGCCTTGGAAAGAGTCCTCTTGCCACCATCAGTAGGGGCTGGTGCTGAAGATACGGTGGTGTTGCAGCTGCCAGACGTGTCAGCACTCTCAGAGAATGATCTGTGTGATTGATCGGCGGCCAACACGGCGTCCGTAGGGATGTCGGTGTGTTCGGGGTCGTCGTCCTGGATCTTGAGCGCGTCGATACGATTGGCGAGCTTTACCCGCTCGATGCCACGACGCAGCCGAGCCTTGGCCATGTATTGCTTGATCTCCGGCAACAAGTTGTGATCCGTGGCCGTCTCGCCCTTCAGCCACGGGTGCGCCAAGGCTTGCTACATTACGACATTAGACTGGATTTTATGCAGAAGTTGGCTGAAGACTATCGGGGACATACCTGGCTCGTCCAGCGATCTTCTGGTCTCGGCTGCAAGAGCCCTAAGATGAACGCTTTCGCATCGTCACTGACATCCTTCCAGTATTGTTTGTGGAACACAATGGCTTGTTTGCTGCACTCCTCAATAAGATCCGGAAGGTTTTCAGAACGGAATGGCGAGTAACCGCACAGCAGTGTGTAGGTGATAACACCCATGGACCACATGTCGACTGCCTTGCCGTGGCCCTGCTTGAGCATTACTTCGGGTGCAGCGTAGCCAAAGGAACCGGCCATGGTAGTTAGCACTTCGTCTTGTCTGTCGAGCATCTTCGCAATGCCAAAATCGGCCAAAACAAGGTCCGAGCCAGGGTCCCTCGTCCTGTACAGGAGATTCTCAGGCTTGAGATCTAAAGATATGTCAGTGACAGTCTGTGAACCCAAATGCCGATCTCGTTCCTGTACCTCTATGCACAACATTGTTCCGGTGAAGGTAATCGACAGCTTCGAGCACCTGCTTGATCGTCTGAGATGCGTCCTTCTCTGTGAACTTGCCCTGGTCGCAGATACGGTCGAATAGCTCGCCTCCTGTAGCGAGCTCGGTGACGATGTAGTATTTGTCCTTGGGTCCGGTCAGTTACTTCGCCGAATGCAGCGCGTCCTCACTTAACGTACCCTAGACTCGAACCAGTCCACAAACTTGACGATATGTGGGTGCTTCAGCCGCTGAAGCATCTCCAGCTCATCCATGACCATCTTTTCGTTACCCTTGACATTCTTCTTCAGGATGATCTTGACGGCAACCTGGCCCGTAGGCCCCTCAGCTGCCCTGACAATGCCATATGTGCCAGCGCCAAGTGTTCTTCCGAATCGATATTTTGACCTTGCGTAAGAGTTAGTTGTAGGCTCCCAACGAGCAAAGGTGGGGTGGCCCTACTTCTTGTCATAGCTCTCTGGCTGGCCATGCAGGCGGTTGAGCATGGTGGAAAAGGCTGATAGACGAAACATACACGTTAGCAGGCTACTTGTGGCTAGTTCCGGCTGTGCAGACATCAAGTGTAGCCCAGTAGGAATGAGGTGCGATAGGAAAATGTATAGGACTTGGTGGATCGCACTTACAGCTCATCTTGAAAGCTGCCGAAGACCGTTGGCGGGGGGTGTCCAACTTGGGAGAAAGCGGCGAGTCGCCGACAAACAGTGCCTTGATCCTGCGACCAAGCAGAGACGTGGCTAGGACAGGTACAAGGTAAATGCTGAAAAGCTATGCCAACGACAGAAAATGGCGAGTTGCCAAACCGAAGCGCGGTGCCTGACAATCACCGTGAACGTGGAGAATTTCAAGTAGAGTGATCAATCAAGGTTCGAGTTCAGTCCGTCGTAGAAGAGTCAAGCCGCAACGGTGGCCCAAGGGTATATAGAAGGCGATGTGAAGCTGAATTGATGAAGCACCACACAAGGCAAGCAATTGAAAACAGCGTAATTGCAGATCGGAGAGGGGCAGGACAAGCACTTTTGAAGTGTAGGACGCGGCGAGGTCTAGGATCCACACAGGAGACGTAGGACAAGGCTCCAAGCCAAGACAAGACCTACGATCAGCTTTGTCTTTGAGGGTTCTGCGATTGGTAGAGCGTGTATAGGCGCTGGCTGAGGAAGCGAGACAATGGTAAAATCTCCCAAGGACAGTCCGTTAAAGGAGGCCTGACGAGGGACCTGGCTTGCGGCGGAGCTGCGAAGCCTTAGGCTAATGATGGGCGCTCAGCCTCCAGGACGAGGGGCAGCATCATCCAGGAGGGGCAAAGCGACCAGAAACCAGGGACCAGATCCACTTTGGTGTAACAGCCTTGGGAGGTACGTAGCCTTAAAACTGGAGTCATGGGCGGGACTTTCACGAGCTCCAATTTGGATCAGACCCTGCGCGTATCGTACGTACATGGCCAGGTCGTATGTATCAGGATGAGAGTACGCGTAGTGGTCCTTCCTTGGGGGCTAGTATCCAGGTGCTTCGTTGTCTTACCTCTTCAGCGGCCAGCAATCTTCTGATCTCACCATCATGGACCTAACGCAAACCTAGATATCAGCTTCTACGTAAGTGCCAACAGTATATGAAACTTGACTTTTGCCTTGCACCGCCGCATTTCCCGAAATAGTGATAGAGCTGTCTCCGCAGTCCTCGTCAGGCACAAACATACGGTGACGACCTGCTGCAACTATTCTCGTGGGGGCCTCTTTGCAGTAGGCATGGTCACTCCAAGAACTGTTATTGTGGTGGTTTAGCGCCGCGGATAGAGGTTATCACTCTTAGAGGTACCCGGTATTTGCTTGAGGAACGGATGACTAACAAGCGAGCAAGCGACTGAGGGTACTTCTGCTTGGTCTTCCAGGTTCCAAGGTTGGTAAAATGCCCTGCCGCAACCAGGAAACGCCTCAAATGCACCCGAGGTGGGCAGAAGAACCTACACCTTAGCTCGAGTAGCAGGTGAGCCCTGTCCACTTTCGCAAAGTCAAGGTGTATATTCTAAGACGCTGCGCGTGATACATGACATCGCTGCAGGTTGCTACCTCCGGTCTATGCTGTCGGTCTTTGTCCGGGTGGTTTGCAGTGTCAAACCTGCACCTTCCTCGCCAGTTCTAGGCGGGCATTCACTACATTGTGGAACTGGACCTGAAACCGTCTGCTTTCCGATCAATTGAACCGCCCTCTTCGACGAACAAGCTTCCACATAAAACAGAGATATCAATAGCTACTCTAGTAACAGACCTTCGCGGCGGGCTGTCTTTGACACACTGTTGCGCCCATCTTGCAACCGGGCAAGTCGGGATCCACGATCACGGCCCGCTTCCCCACAATCGGGAGAGCTGCCAGAAACCCAGACAACCTTGACCCCGCCAGAGCATTCATCATCGACGGCCACAACCGTCTCGTCCTGCTGAGCGTGCGCCTACTGTTGTTCCACTATGTCTTTTGCAGCAAAGAGGCTCGGCAAGGAGTTGCAAAAGGTGAGGAGGAATCAAAGGGGAACTTGACGCTTTTCAGTGCTCGTGTTCAGATGTAAAGTTCACCCGGTCTTGCAACACGGCTACTAACATGAAGTTATCCTGCCCATAGATCAACAATGGACTACCACCGGGCATCGAACTAGTCAAGGCAGACAACTTGGAGGATTGGCTCCTGGACATACGTGTGCTTGACAACAATCCTCTGTATCTGAACCAGACATACCGGTTGAAGTTCAAATTCAGTTCTACCTATCCCATAGGTACGTCTGCCTTGGATTGTCCGTATCAACCGCCCTGTCCATTGACCTGACCGCCTCTTTTACTTTTACAGAACCACCAGAAGTTACCTTCGTTAAAGACACCGACCACGCGATCCCTATGCATCCGCATATCTATTCTAACGGCATCATATGTCTTGACCTCTTAGGCCAGCAGGGTTGGAGCCCAGTACAGAACGTTGAGAGCGTGTGCATGAGTCTCCAGAGCATGCTGACTGGCAACACGAAGGACGAGCGACCGCCTGGAGATGAGGAATTCGTTCGGGCCAATCGGCTAAGACCCAAAGACATCGACTTCTACTACCACGATAACACCGTCTGAGCTGCGACGTCTCGACTCATCGATTGGAGGGTTGGCTGTTTCATATCACAACTGGGCTTCGGGGTTAAGGCGTTTTATACCACTGCTTTGGCGGGAGACAATGAGGTTTCATGCATTGGGCTTGTTCCTATGTGAACGGCCTATTCAGGGGACCAGGAGGACACCATTTGGCTAGGTACCTTGCTGGAGCAACTGCTTGCGGAGCTATAGACAACCCAATCCTGCTCCTCAAGGACTTTTGGAGGAGCATAATATCATCTTGGCAGTATACATTACGTTGCTCTAGAGCCTCACACACAATGAGCAGGTTTACGGACGAAACATATCTGGTCCTTTCGAGTTGACCACCAGTGCGGCTCAGGCGGATGAGGTACTAGTAGGACAGGGTCAGGTAGGTATTCTACACCATATGGCGCTCACTTGGTAACGCGTTCAGATAGATTCTACATCACTTCGCATAAACTGTAAAGTAACTTGGAACAACTCCATCTGGTCCACTATGCGTTCAGTAATGGCTAAACTCTAGGCCTCTGCCTTCATATAACGAAACATTAGAGTTGCTCTTCCACCTGACGTGAATTGTACCTGTAGGTAAACAGGGGTGCAGCAGCCGAGGCGACAGTGTGGGGGGCCCACAACGGTCTACGCTATCGGTGCAGACACGCACCGACCACCGATCAATTAGGTCAGATCCAATAGGTTCCAGGTTGCCAAGGCCTGAGCTCCACTCAAGCTTGACGTCGATGCTCCGCGCGTCACCCCTGGACCTCGAATCCATCCGCGGCTCAGAAGGATGAACCTGCGCCTCAATCAGTCATAGTTTCTTGCACGGTGAACGACTACACATATGGAGTGCATATGACAATGTCTCCTCATGTGGGATTCGACGCGGACCAGATAAGAGACAAGGCCCGTAAGGACCTGCTCTATCTCCTCGAGGGAGTAAGTAAGGCTACCCATGGCCCTTATGCCTGTGTTGCAAGACGTATTGTCGCTAACTGCATGACGAATCTAGGTTCGAGGCAAGAAAAATGTGGTGATTGAGACGAGCTTGGCCGATTCATTCAGCTTGTTCGTTCAAGCTTCGACGTTACGCGACTATGGAGTGGACAAGTTCTTCATGCTCGAGAACAACAATGCGGACACCAGCCAGAGAAACGTTGTCTTCATCGCTCGGGGCGACTCGCAACGAAACGCTCAAGTCATTGCAGGTTAGCATCCATTTCTTTGAAGTACAAGCTCAGGCGCAGCTGTAAGCAATATGAGATGATCCTCCTAGTATCAGCGCAAAGTGTGGAACGGGATGTAGTCGTTGGTGCCTCTTGGTCTAGAGGAAGTGCGTATCTGACTTTTGTTTATTGACATGATCTAGATCATATGAAGCGACTACACCGCGAGAGCAAGACAGGTCACGAATTCCACATCTGGTGGGTGCCCAGACGCACTCTGGTGTCCGACAAGGTTCTCGAAGAGTTGGGAGTGCTTGGTGATGCAGAAATCGCCGAGCTGCCTATTTACTTCTTCCCCTTGGAGAAGGATGTCTTGTCTCTGGAACTAGAGGACTCCTTCCGGGACCTATACCTGTCCAAGAACCCAACATCCATATACATGCTCGCCCGTGGCTTGATGGGCATCCAACGGAAGCATGGCCTTTTCCCGAGAATAACCGGTAAAGGCGACAATGCGAAACGAGTGGCTGAATTGCTCGCTCGGATGCGACAGGAATTGCTAGCCGGTGAGGACGCGAACGAAGCAGACAGGAGCGGCCTGACTCCCAGTACGACCACGGATAGCGTTATCATTATTGATCGTGAGGTTGACTTTGTCACACCCTTACTCACCCAACTCACATATGAAGGGCTGCTCGACGAGACGTTCGGGATCAAGAACAACCAGACCGAGGTAGACACCACTGTTATAGGCGCTCCAGCCCAGCAGCAACAGCAGCAGCAGCAGTCACAGGCGGCCGGAGCTGCGGCGGCAGGAAATACTCAATCCAGAAAACGTAAAATACCCCTCAGTTCGTCAGATAAGCTATTCGACCAGGTCCGCGACACCAATTTTACCGTGGTTGGAAACATACTGGGCAAGGTCGCTCGTCGTTTGAAGACAGATATGGACAGCAGACATACAGCACACTCGACCGCCGAGCTGAGAGACTTCGTAACCAAACTACCCTCTCTTCAAACCGAACAGCAGAGCCTTCAGGTCCATATCGCCCTGGCTGGCGAAATCAAGAAGAAGACCCAGTCAGAGGAGTTCATCCGCCTCTTGGAGGTGCAGCAGAATCTTGCGGCGGGAGCTGATCCTTCTTCTCAGTTTGACTCGATAGAGGAGCTCATCGCGCGCAATACCCCCCTACCCGAGGTCCTGCGTCTGCTTTGCATCTATTCCACCATCTCGGGCGGCATCAAAACGAAAGAATTCGATCTCTTCCGACGGCTTATTCTGGAAGGATACGGCTATCAGCATATACTGACGCTGCACAATCTGGACAAACTACAACTTTTCCTTTCGAGGTCCTCTCCGCTGGCTTCGATGATACCCATGACAGCATCAGCGGGTGCGGCTGGCACCAAGACCAACTACACATATCTCCGCAAGCAGCTCCGACTTATCAACGACGAGGTTAAGGAGCATAACCCCAACGATATCGCGTACGTCTACAGCGGCTATGCTCCTCTCTCGGTTCGGCTAGTCCAGTGTGTGTTGCAAAAACGGCATCTTCTCTCGATTACCAAGGGCAACAGTGTCACGAACCCTTCCGCCACTGGGGCGGCACAGGGTTGGCGGGGGTTCGATGAGGCCGTAAAGCACGCCAGGGGCGCAACCTTTGACGAGCTACAGAAGGGTGAGGATAAAGCCGTGAAGGCCCGGGCGCTCCTGTCGGGAGGACATGACAAGAAGACGGTATTTGTGGTATTTGTCGGTGGCATCACGTTTACTGAGATTGCGGCGCTTCGGTTTATCGCGAAAGAGGAAGAAGGTAATACACTTCACCCACAGCAACGCAACGCCCCTTGGAGATCGAAACATGACTAACACCTATTCTCTTCAACAGACCGAAGAAAGATTGTTATCTGTACTACCTCAATTATCAGCGGTAACCGAATGATGGACGCGGCCATAGAGAAGGGGTCGTTTGGAAACAGGAGCGAAGCTGCAATGAGCTGAGCGCCGCGAGAAAAACGAGCAATACCATGGTACAAGAACATATATCCTTCTCTTGGAGCACGGCTGAGGAATGCATATGGACCAGTCCGTAGTTTTGATCTATCGGGCAGAGTGCCGCTACTCCGCGGGCACAGAAGGGCTTTGTCTTCGGCAGCCCAGCGAGGATGAAACCATAGGGTCAGAGAAGCATATTGAGGCGGTCGTTTCGAACCATGAGCTTCTAGGAGTTGTCTAAATAAGTCTCGTAATCTGTATAGTACACCCCGGGGATTCTCTGTCTCCGCGTTTGGTCACCATTTTACCTTTTGAGTAGACTGGTGGAAGGGTACCTCGAGGAGTGAGGTCAAAGTTGACTAAGGGTAGTGTGAGGGGGATGCACGTGATTGGTTCGAAGTGTCAGTGCTAAAACTGATGGACCCATGTTGTCCGCAACCGACTGTTAATGAAGACTGCATCAGCTCATAAGACACCAAAATCCTAGAACTTACAATAGTCCAGGGACACTTTGCTCATCTAATACATTCCAAGGATCTCGGATAATTGACTCTGTTGTCCAAGTGCAGAGTTGTCCAAAGTGCCATCTGCTCTGGAAGGACCAAATAGGCGAAGTCGAGGTACATGCTATCATTCTCTTCTTCCGGATTACGACGACCCTCGAGTTATATCACGATTTGCCATAAAAGTCCACTCCAGATAGCTGATATCTGTGTACTTAGATATTCCGTCATCACCTTTGGTCTGAAGTCGGGGCCTTTAGCCTTTCGTGAGGCTATGTGTGAGACGGAGCGGCACTTATAACCATAATGGGCGACGTGGACAACATCCCCAGTCTTCCTGCTTGTACACGGCCATATTCGACTCATAAAACGCCGCCTCATATCCCGGCCTCCAGACAACTATTCCATCCGTTAAGTCATGGAGGTTGAATCAGTTGGAGGTTCTAGCCAAGGAGGTGGGTATATACAGGGGCATATGTGCGAGCATCTTACGGAGCTGGCGTCACTGGGCTCGCAAACCTTATACTCGAAGTATACCGGTTCACAACAGGAAGTGGGTAGCGGTACCTCCACCCAAGCCCGAGACGGCATACAACATTCAGCAGAACACGATCCGCAGACTGAGTCCGAGATTATTGTCATGACTGGTCAACTGGGAACGAGTGGTTCTGGTACCTCGGCCGGCTCGACGGGTATGCCCTCCCGAGGAACCACATCCACGCCCAGTGAACTTCATAGGTACGACTAATGGTTCAACATATGCCGTCTGTTCATATGAGATGGTCTGACCTTCTGAGTGCTGAGCTGACCATAGATTCTGTGGGATAGCCTTCCGACCGCGACGCTTAAACCAGATGTTCTCTTGAAACGGCTCAAAGCCATGTCAGGGGAGCTGAGAGACTCCTCCTTCGAATACTCGACGTCAGTTGTGTCGGACCATTCAGAGCTATCGTCACCTCCGCCCACAGTGTCGAGCAAGGCTACCACTCCGGTCGAGCCAGATAGCAACAATACTACTAGCACCACTCAGACAGCCCCACCTGCTAGTCAGCAGCCCCCTCCACCTATACCAGTTTCCAGAGCTCGACAGGTGCCCAGGCGAAGATACGATGTTCGTCCCAGAGTGTCCATACCGTCGGATATGGCACCGTCGGACTACGCCATGCAGTGTATTGCCGCGGCAGAAAACTCGAGACTCAATCCTTACGGACTACATGAGGAGGAGTACCAATTGTTGCGCGACCACATCAGTCATGCCCAGGTCACGACATACCTAAACATCCGCAACGGCATTCTTCGACTATGGATGAGCAATCCTCTAGTCATGGTGACACGCGAGGAGGCCATCGGCTGTGCCAAAGATAGCCGCTGGTTTGATGTGGCCAATGTCTCATACGAGTGGCTGGTACGCAGGGGCTACATCAACTTTGGCTGCGTTCACTTCAAGGCTTCCTGGTCGACTCAAAACCAGAAGGCTGTCCCGGAGCAAACGAGGAGACGCAAGAGAGTGGTGATTATTGGCGCTGGTATGTCTGGCCTCGGCTGTGCTCGGCAGCTCGAGGGCTTATTTAAGCAGAATCCTAGGAGATTTCGCGACATGGGCGAGGACGTACCAGAAGTGGTTGTTCTTGAAGGCAGAGACCGAGTTGGAGGACGAGTGTACTCACGTGCATTCAAGTCCAAGCCCACGAATCCTTCACCCGTCTTCGAGGACACACGAGCCACTGCCGAGATGGGCGGCATGATCATCACTGGCTTTGAGAGGGGCAATCCCCTGAATGTTCTTGTACGGGCCCAGCTTGCCCTACCGTATCACAACCTTCGAGCCGACACGACCCTATATAATAGTACTGGGAAGGCGGTCGACCCAGTCAGGGATAGGATGGTTGAAAAGCTCTACAATGACTGTCTCGACCGTGTCAGCGAGTACAAGTTTAAGCAACAGCCGTCGAAACTCATTGAGGGCAAGCGAGACCTCATTGACGAGGGCAAAGACAGTTCCTCAGAAGGCGGCAGGACGATAGCGCAGGTGGAAGAGTCTGCTGCCCGGCAGCCGCATGCACTGCCGGTGTCTCAGCAGAACATCGCTCCTCGGGTGGAGCTAGTACCGGTGTCGACAGATCGACTGACAGGGCGCGTCCACATGGAGCCGGGCACACCAGCAACTCTGAAGGCGGCCTACAAGGCACAGCTCTCAGGCTGGAATCTGAAGGAGTCAGTGACGAAAGAGGACGACATCGACCTTGAGTCTGCGGTGGCAAAGCCAGATGCCACGCTGGGTTCAGTAGTAGACGATGTCATCACTCAGTTCAAGAACATTGTGAACCTTGACGCTCAAGACTTCAGGATGCTGAACTGGCACATTGCCAACCTCGAGTACAGTAACGCTATTAACTACAACCAGCTCAGTCTCCAAGGCTGGGACATTGACGCCGGCTATGAGTGGGAAGGTAAGCACTCCATGATCATTGGCGGGTATCAGACAGTTCCACAAGGGTTGGCGCTTTTTCCCACTCCGCTCGACATACGTAAGAAGTCGCCTGTTACCCGCATCAAATACAGCACAGATAAGTCAGGCCTAGCTACGGTAGAATGCGAGGATGGCTCTAGGATCGAAGCCGATTACGTCGTCAGCACCATCCCTTTGGGCGTCCTGAAGCATGGAAGCGTGCAGTTTGAACCGCCTCTACCGCCGAGAAAAGCTGGTGCTATTGAGCGTCTTGGATACGGCGTCCTCAACAAAGTCATCCTCGTCTACAAAGAAGCCTTCTGGGACGAAGACAGAGACATTTTTGGAGTCCTCCGGTTCCCGCCAACGGCCGGCCGCCATAGCGTGAACCAGCAAGACTATACGCGCAATCGTGGCCGCTTCTTCCAATGGTTCAACGTATCCAACACCAGCGGCGTCCCATGCCTCCTCGCGCTGATGGCTGGAGATGCCGGCTTCGAGACTGAGCACACGTGTAATGACGACTTAGTCTCGGAAGCCACTCGCGTCTTGCGCAGCGTGTTCGGTTCTCACGTTCCAGAACCTGAGGAGACAGTTATTACGCGTTGGGCGTCAGACAAATTCGCCCGAGGAAGCTACTCCTCTGCCGGTCCAAACATGCAACAGCACGACTACGATATCATGAGAGAGCCCGTCGGCAACCTCTTCTTTGCCGGCGAGCACACGATAGGCACTCACCCCGCTACCGTTCATGGAGCGTACATGTCCGGTCTCCGTGCCGCCTCCGAAGTGATGACATCTATCCTCGGACCGATCGACGTGCCGGTGCCCCTTGTCCTTCCTCGCGACATCGCCTCCCTCAAACGCAAAGCCACTGATCCAAGCATCACAAAAGCCCAAGTCTACACGGAAGAGATGGACCACCATATCATCGCTCAAATTGGCCTACCGCCGGAAAAGCCAAAGCACCAATCTACCTCCCCATTTATCTACTACAGTCGGGAACCATCCGTCGTGGAAGAAGCAAGAAGAAGGTGTGATATCGGAAGACGACCAGGAAAGGGGAAGAGTTCCTGGAACGATATCCGCAATGAAATGGCCAAGATGTGGAAGGACGCTGACGCTGAGACAAGAAAGCCCTTTGAGGCTGAGGCTGGAAAGGCGAAGCTCGCAAACGTGGAAGGAGACAAAGCATGGGCAGACAAGCTTAAGGAGTGGAATATCAAGTATGCTGAACTAGAAGCGAAGTACAGAGCCGACAACCCGTTCGTGCCGGATCCGGTGGAGGAGGTGGCAGCTGCAGGGAGAAGGACCAAGGCACAAGTCAGGAGCTATGCTGAGCCCGACAGTGATGAGGACGTTGAGATGGATGACGAATAGCACTTTGCCGGCTAGCTCGTGACGGATGCCAGGAAGGCTGACATCCTATTTACGTGTTTAAAACGGTATTGCTTTGTGGAAACGGCGAGAGTGGCGTTTTTTCGGCTGTAAGGGATGAGATCCCTTTGACTCAAAACACGGTTATAGGTATTGGGTGCGTTGAGGGAATGTGGCCATATCAATATCAGTTATTTATAGGCTTTGAGGCGTCAGGATGCGGTGCCCCAGGGATGCATTATCCCTTTGTCCTGTGGGTATCTCATTGGCGAACATGGTTAGTCTAGATATACCGACTGTATCAAAGTTTAGTCTCATGGGATGGAGACAACGGTGGTATCCCGGGATGTCCTCACTTAAGCCAGCATCACCGTTTCAGGGGTAGGACCGTCACCTTTGCGTATAACTTTGCCCAAGCAACTTGTACACCACTTTTCGGCAATAAGTCTTAGGGTATTTGCGCTTTAGGAAGACTTTCGTACAATTGCGGTCTTGTGGCTACCTTGTTACAAAGGGAAAATGAATTATGGAAGAGCGGCTGCTCCCGCTCTCCTTGTTCTTTTCCTGACAAACTCGAACACGACTATCAACGTTACTATATTTACATGTCCTCCGAGGCGGTAGCACCGGTAATAATCTCGACCAGTTCGCCAGTAATGACGGCTTGGCGAGTACGGTTGAAGAGAATCTGGTACTTGTTGATCATCTCACCGGCGTTCTTGGAAGCGTTCTATAGGCACAATGTTAGTCACCCGGCATTCCTTCTTCAATCTCGCCCGTAGGGCTTTGTTGTCGGCTAAACTTACATCCATGGCATTGCGACGGGCAGAGATCTCGCAGGCGTGGCCCTCAGAAAGGGCGTGGTAGAGAGAGTTGGCAAGGGCGTACTCCCGGAGGTTGCCGAGGAGCTCCTCATCGACCTCGAAAGCGGAGAAGTTGGCTAGCAAACTTTATCAGCAAAATTCCTTCATAGATCCGTAGCAGCAGTGTTAAAACGTACGGGAAGCAGCAATAGCCTCCTCGGAAAATGCCTCAACGGAGGTGGGCTCGTAGCTGGTGGCGTTGATGAACTTGTTGTAGACAATCTCGACATCGGCGTACTCGTTGGGGAGGAGAATGATCTGGTCGGCGATGTTCATGGCCTCGGCGAAAGTGGGAATGTCCTTGCCGGCACCGGCGAAGCTGAGGACGATGTCCTTGGCGTTGGTACGACCGAGCTGGGCCCTGACCTTCTCGCCGATGAGGACGAGCTCAACGTTGGGGTCCTCGGCGGTGCGGCGGCGGATATAGCGGGACAGACCGGAGTGAATACCACCGCAGAGACCCTTGTCGGAGCTGCAGACGATCAGGAGCTTCTTCTTGTCCGACTCAAGAGCCTTGGTCTCAGCCGACTCGAAAACGGCGTTGGAGGTGGCGCCGTAGACGCGGGAGTCCTGCATGGCGCGCTGAGCACGGTTGAGCTTGGTGGAGGCAACGATCTTCATGGTGTTTGTGATCTTCTCGATGTTGCGAATCGACTTCAACCGGCCCTCGATCTCACGGAGTGTCGCATAGGTTGCGGCATTAGGGGCGGCAGGCCTGTGTTAGACGGCAGTCTTGGTCAGCCTCCATTTCACTGTCTTCCCATCATGTGTCCTTCCTCAATCAATCAATCAAAGCTGTGCCCTCCACCCTGCCCTGCTGCATCCCCTTCGGGCATGTGGTTCGCGATCGAGATGGGAGGTCGTGACATACCGGGTGGCCACGGCTCTCAGCGCCGGCCTTGCAGCTCTGGACAGCATCTTGTAGGAGGTGTGTGGTGTTGATGAAGTGCCCTAGACCGGCTGACCACGGGTATCAGGGGATCCAATTGACCTGCGGGGATCAATCGGGAAGGAAATAAATGACGATTGAGGGCGACAAGAGTTCAGATGCTGTCAAGCTTCATGCTACTTTTCCCGGCTACCGGTATTCTCCGCCAAGGCCGGATAAAAGTCACGTGCTGAGGCGTTTAGCTTACATCCCACGATGGGACCTCTGCAAAACCTGCAAAGTCAGCAATTCGAAGCCCCAGCCTGCGAGTACCCAGTGGGTGGCACCTTCTGTCATTGTGGCACGGGCTTTATACCTTAGAAATAACTTCGACCTTCCCACCCAGCTGGTTCTGACTTGGTTGTTTCAGTACCTCGACCTACTTACTCACTTACTCTCACTCATTCACCTTTCTTTGTGTGGTCACTTACTTATTTGACGGGGTGGCCCTTACAATAATCCGCCCGTTCGTGCACAACGCACTTCGACTGCGCCCTCCGCTCTATCGGACAGAGACCAAGTTGAACCGTCTTGAGCTATTACGCTATTTTGCCGCGATCCCTTCTTACACATTGAGCGGACGCCCATTGAACGTGCCCTCCCACACAACAACCATGAGCTCTGTCAGCTCCGACGACGACATGCCTCTCTCTAGGACGAATGGACACGGTAAGCACATATTATTCCAGGTTTCTCAAACAACCCTTGACCTTCTGCAGGCTGCAGCCCGCAACCCTAGGTCGCGCATGCTCGCCTGTTGACGTGTCATTTTCCACCACCAAGCAGCTAGTTAATGGTGTCTGATGCTTTTTCACAATTTCGTCTCACTAACAAACATGGCAGTCTCTTCAGCTACGATATCCAAGGACGAGGACCGCAGACTCGACAAGTCAATGTCAAAGGGCAAATCTCTTCCTGAAGGCCTGTCGATTCGCAATGGTCCCGTTCTAGAAGAGAGCACAACAAATGGTGTCGCGAAGCGGAAGTCGCGTGCCTCGAACGCGTCGGCGGTCAATTATAAGGACGAATCTGACAGCGAAGATGGCGCTCCACTGGTAAGTATTGTGGGCAATGTGTTTTTGGGAAGTTAGCTAACTTACGTTGCAGGCCAAGCGTCGAAAGTCGAGCAATAAAGTCGACATCGATAGCGACGACGAGCCCATTAGCAAGAAGAAGAACGTCAAGCTACCACCCTCATACAAAGAAACCTCGGTCGCTTTGTCAGATGACGATGATGAGCCCCTCGGCAACAGACTAGCAAAGGAGAAGGCCAACTTTTCCGAGAAGTCGAAGAAAAAGCCGACGCCCAAGAAAGTCGTCAAGGACGAATCCGATGATGAGCCACTTTCAAAGCCTGCCAAGAGACGGCAATCGAATGGAGCTTCTGCCAGCGCTTCGAAGAAGGCAAACGGAGTGAAGAAGGAAGAATCAGATTCCGATGATGCACCGATGGTCAAGAGGGCGAAGACGGCTCCTTCTGCTACCAAGGCGAAGGCGACCACTACAGCAAAGAAGCCAGCAGCTAAGAAGGCTGCTGCGTCGAAGAAGGCCAAGAGCGAGGATCCTGACGATGAGGACGAAGAGGCCGAGGAGGAGTACAAGTGGTGGGAGGAGGGTCCCAAGGATGATGACTCCATCAAATGGAACACCCTCGAACACAACGGTGTCATTTTTGCTCCGGAGTACGAACCGTTGCCGAAGGACGTCAAGCTTTACTACGACGGCAAGCCGGTCGAGCTTCATGTTGAGGCAGAGGAGGTGGCGACATACTTCGGCTTCATGCTGCACTCGACACAGAACGTGGAAAACCCTGTCTTCCAGAAGAACTTCTTTGGCGATTTCAAAGAGGTGTTAAAGAAGACAGGCGGAGCTAAGGACCGAAATGGCAACAAGGTCGACATCAAGGAGTTCGCCAAGCTGGATTTCACGAAGATCTATGAATTCGAGAAGGCCCGAAACGACGCCAAGAAGGCACGTTCTGCGGCTGAGAAGAAGGCTGCCAAAGCAGAGAAGGACAAGCTCGAAGCCCCTTACATGTACTGCAAGTGGGATGGTCGCAAGGAGAAAGTAGGTAACTTCAGGGTGGAACCTCCGGGCTTGTTCCGCGGCCGTGGAGCTCATCCCAAGACGGGTAAGGTCAAGAAGCGAGTTCTTCCGGAGCAGGTCACCATCAACATTGGCAAGGAAGCAAAGGTGCCGTCGCCTCCCCCCGGTCACAAGTGGAAGGCTGTACAGCATGACAACAAGGCAACGTGGCTAGCCATGTGGCAGGAGAACGTCAACAACAACTACAAGTATGTCATGCTTGCCGCAAACAGCTCGACCAAGCAGAAATCCGACTATGAAAAATTCGAGAAAGCACGCGAGCTCAACAAGCACATTGACCGCATTCGGGCTGACTACGAAAAGGACCTCAAGAGCGAGGTCATGGCAGATCGGCAGAGAGCGACGGCCATGTATCTGATCGACAAGTTCGCCCTCAGAGCTGGCAATGAGAAGAACACGGATGAGGAGGCTGAGACTGTCGGCTGTTGCTCGCTCAAGTACGAGCATGTGACTTTGCGAGCACCCAACACGGTGATCTTCGACTTCTTGGGTAAAGACAGCATCCGCTTCTACAACGAATTTACCGTCTCGGACCAGGTGTTCAAGAACCTCAAACTCTTCAAGAAGGCTCCCAAGAGTGCTGGTGACGACATTTTCGACCGCCTGAACACGTCGCAACTGAACAAGCATCTCAGCAGTTACATGCCAGGCCTCACTGCCAAGGTGTTCCGTACCTACAACGCTTCCCACACCATGTCGAAGCTGCTGCAAGAGCTTGGTAAGAAGAAGGAAAACAGGAACCTGACGACAGCCGAGTATCTCAAGCTGTACAACGATGCCAACCGTGAAGTCGCCATTCTCTGCAACCACAAGCGGACAGTTGGTGCGGCACACGAAGCCCAGATGGAGAAGCTGGGAGATCGCATCAAGGGTCTTCAGTACCAGAAATGGCGGACCAAGATGATGATGCTGGACCTCGATCCCAAGCTCAAGAAGAAGAAGGGCGCCGAGTTCTTCGAGCTTGATTCTGAGCTCGATGAGAAGTGGGTTTTGGAGCATCAGACTTTCCTCGTCGAACAGGAGCGGACCAAGATCACCAAGAAGTTTGAGAAGGAAAACGAGAAGCGGGTTGCTGACAAGGAAAAGCCCCTTCCCGAGAAGGAGCTCAAGGACCGTCTCAAAACCGCCGATGAGCTGGCGGCCAAGTTCAAGAAGGAAAACAAGTCGAAGAAGGTTGAGGCCGAGGGCAAGAGCCCGACCATAGAGAAACTCGAGACCCAGATCAAGAAGATTGATGAGCGCATTCGCAATCTGAATCTGCAAGCAGAGGATCGTGAGGGGAACAAGGAGGTTGCCCTGGGTACCTCCAAGATTGTAAGTCATACTTTGCATCCCGGCATTGACTACTGAGTTGGCTTGTGAGCTAACATCCAAACAGAACTACATCGATCCCCGTCTTACGGTCGTCTTTTGCGCCAAGTTTAAGGTGCCCATTGAAAAGTTCTTCTCGAAGACGCTCCGTGAGAAGTTCAAGTGGGCCATTGAGTCCATTGGAGACAACGACACTTGGGAGTTCTAAACACAACAATCTTACTCATTAACATTATCTATCCCATCATTATTCAGACCGACGGGTGTGGCCCGTGTAAGATGTATGACAGTAGATCATCCTGATTTATTTTTATTTTTGAACCGCGGAGGTTCTCTGGGTCGGTCGAAGGAGGGATCCCAAGGCATTAGAGGAGACATTGGTAGACCGAGGGGGGCATTAAAGGAGGCATCAGCGTTGATTTTTCATGCGGAGCTAAAGGAGAAGAGGGTCGGGTTTTGTTACTGCTCGGGAGGTTTCTAAAATGGTGAATAAGATGCACTTTCTACTTGGCAGGAGTTGCGCTGCGTTGTCACTGCCACTGCAGCTGCCTCGTGGCATTGCGAGATGTTCACCGCGTGCATACCGTACCTAGCTAGTTGAATGCAGGTTTGATCCCTGGCACCTCGAACCATTCATTACTTGACAAAAGCCCTAACGACTCGCGATTGGAATGTCTGCAGTTCTGCTTCAACTTCTCAAGACTACATTCAGCAGGAATGATTCCGGTGCTATCTACATAAATTATGCGTAAAGTGTACCTGCAAATGCTATATTTCTAAATCGAAGCATTTCCCAAACGCCGTCGTAACAATGCTGCTCGACATGCTTTTCCCCAAGTAATGCCTAAAACGCCCTGCTGTCCCAGTACCCGGGTAATCACATCACATACACGTACAAACACCACAACCCACTCAGACTGTGGTAAGTGTCTATTCATATCCTCCACCGTCCAGCAAAGGCAGCCATGCATCCCAACATAACCGGCCCAATCAGCAGCACCAGATGCGGCATCTTCACCGATGCTGCCCCCGAGATAGGAATCAGCTTTCCCTCGGGCGTCATCCGCCATCCACTCGGTATGGGGTTGGCATTCGCAGTATTGGTACTCGTCCACGGCCAGCCCGTCTGGGTAGCCGTATCCCCTGACCCAATCCCGCCAACCGGCACGGTCGGAGCGGCACCACTGCTCCCCGTCGCCGCGGCAGCAGTAGCCGTGATCGTCTGGATGCCCGCCTTCCCCAGATTTCCATTCACCTTCCCGTCCTCGGCCACGATCGACTGCCAGGATCCCGACGTATCACCGTACTTATAGTTCTTGCCCGTGGAATAGTCGGTGATGACGACAGACTGGACAGACATTGTGAACGGACCCTTGGAATAATCCGTCGGTCCGCCGGCCCATTGGATCGTTCCGGCGGCATTTGAGGAATCTCCACCACTCCAGGCCCCGAACTTCACTTGCATCGGCGTCTGCGGGTATTGTCCCGTCTCTGCATCGGCGTACTTCAACGTCCGCACCACCGTCCCGCCGACCGACCATACGATCCGATCCGCCGTCCAGTCAATCGTGTAAGTCAAGTATTGTCCCTGGTTGTTGGCGGCAGGGTTGAACTGGCCACGGTTATACGTCGTCGTCTGGCCCTTTCCGAAATAGTTCGTCTGGACTTGGTTGTTGTCCCCGCCGAGCCATTCCATGTCTATCTCGTCCAGATCGTCGGACTGGAGCACGAGGGAGGAGACGATGCCAGCTCCGGGGGCGGATTTCATGGTGAACTCGACCCGACCGAACATGATATAGAAGACGGAGGTGAGTTGTGGCGCGTCGCCGGATTTGGAGACGGTGAAGTCTGCGCCGGAGGAGGTGTAGCTGGGCGTGCCGCCTGATGCGACAAAGGAGTTGACGGAGCCTTGGGTGAAGTCGACGTGGATTGACATGCCCAGGGCTGTGTCGGCGGGACAGGACGCTTGGAAGGGTTAGTGCTGAGCTGGGGTAGGGGGTCAGGCGAGTATGAATGACTTACATGAGGAAAGGGGATTACATGATGACCATGTCTGAGCTAGGGCAGTGGTTGTGAGTAGCGCTGCCGTTGCAGCTCTTATTATCCTCGTCACCATCTTGTATATGTGATGGGGTTGGGGGAGGTGGAACGATGGTTGCGGACGCAGAGAAAATAATGGTATTATTGCCCAAGGTGAGACAAAAACCTCGAGTCCAAAGTCGTACAATGTGAGGAAGCGCAAATCAACCACCAAACGGTAAAGCAAACGCACGTATCACCTTGGATATGTACAATTGGGTTTAGACAATGGAATGGTAAACGGGAGAAGGCAGCGGGAGAAGTTTCTATGAGACACCTACATTGTGTGAAGTAGGACCAGCCTCTCCAAAAATCTATTCAGAGCGTCGTCATATCGGCCAATGCAGGGACCAATAGCACAGGTACGCGTTGCCTGGCAGGGCAATTGGCGCCCTGTTTGGTGGTGTTTTCACGAAGAGGTTGGGTTTGTTCTGAGGATGGCTGGTGGTGGGGCCGTTACTAGATGGTAGGCATTGATTGGGTGCTGGACTGTGGAAGCCTTCCTTGGCATTCAGGGGTCCAAGCAGAAAGCGACGTCAGATCATGGAAAGCAGATGAAGATGGCATCAGTGACGTCGCGACGTTGCCAAAGTAAACAAACTACCTATCTCTTGCCTACACGTGCTACTACTGACAGTAGGCACACAATATGAGCAGGTTCCATGGCGGAAACTACCTACCAAGGCCGGTCAGTGGTGCTGCAGTGACTGGGCAAATGATGTGCAACATGGGACTCAGATATATCTTACCCTACACTACCTCAGGTGTCACATATCGTCCTTCATTTCCACCATGTGGAGGGCTCCTTTTGTCCAGTTTCTACATGACTACCATGGCATCTCAGGGTTCTGGGGCTTCTCGTGGCTTGGGACATACGCTCTTCTACTGGAGGTCTGGCATCGCGACCCAATGCGCGGTGCTTGGCAATCCTCTGGTTCCCCATAGCATTGAGGTGCATCACTGAGGAAGTCTACGTGCTCACTGATGGCTCAGTGTGAGTTGTGTGGCCTAACCATCCCAAAGGAGCATGATAACGAGCTTCTGAATATCTGGTCGGTACCTCGTGTATATTAGTACCTTGTGTATATTTGATATGGTTGTGCCGGATATGTTACTCGAATCCATGCCAGGCGGCTTTACCTGGTTCGATATAGTTAGGATCATGAAGGTCAAGCTAGAGCCATGTCCGTGCTAGACCACTGACAACCTTTCAGTCTATTTACATACACTCTGTATTCGAGGGACTACTTGCTGACATTTCCTTGTTAAAGTTACGTACAAAGTTGTGGTTGAGATAGTCATATGGTCAAGCGTTTAGGGTATGGGCGGCTAGCTGCGGTTGTCTTGCACCTTGTTGATAAGCCCCGCCATCGGAGCTTCTTATCACGAACACAGGGCCCCGAAGGTCCCTACCGAGCACTTACACGCTGCTTATCGTTTCATACCCGAGTTGATTATATGTGACTCCTAACCATTGCCTCACCAAATCTGAAAACCAAAAGTGACCATGAAGCGAGTTGGAAGCCAGACGTCCGTGAGGCACCTCGGACGAAGCCTACAACAACGCCAAGTACCAGTTCGATGTGTCAGTCACCAGTTCCATACCAAAAGTAATGACTTGTCGAAAGAAGCCATTGGCACGGCAGCCAAACTCCCTGATGCCGAACCTATACCTACGAAGCATGCCAAACACACAACAACACTCAAAGACATTATAGAACGTCGCAAAAAGGCCGGCAAGCTGGTGGCCGGCACGGCAGCGTACTCTGATAGTGATATGTTCAAGGCCCCGGTATGTCAGTCGTTGCTGAGAGGGAAAGGGGTAGTGCTAACAATGGGATAGTCCGTAGACAAACCAGCAGCAAAAAGATGGGACCGTAAGCGCTTCTGTTCTTCCCATGTTGACTAGCTCACTTACACATGCAACCAGACCACCTCAGCAAAGAAAGTATATCTCGCCAACCATGTACTCTCAAGGCAGCCGCAAAGTACCTCAAGACGCCGGGGCTTATTTCTTTGGGCGGCGGTCTTCCCTCACCCGAGCACTTCCCTTTCGATTCCATCAGCATGAAGATACCCTCTCCACCGCACTTCTCCGAGACTGAGACGTCCACGATGGGCCAGTCCGTCAGGCTAGGCAAGTACGACGTACGAGACCAAGCCGGAAGACCAGACGGCGCGGCCTACGACCTGTCAATTGCGCTGAACTATGGTCAAGCCACAGGAGGAGCACAGATGATGCGCTTCGTGACGGAGCACACGGAGCTCGTCTGTGACCCGCCCTACGCGGACTGGCGGTGCTGTCTGACGGTTGGCAGTACCGGTGCGTTGGAGCAGGCGTACCGGATGTTCTTCGATCGAGAGAGGGGCGACTCCATGTTGACGGAGGAATATAGCTTTGCCACTGCGCTGGAGACGGCCCATCCATTGGGGGTCAAGGTTGTTGGTGTTCGCATGGACGAGCAAGGGCTCCTACCCGAGAGCATGGACCAGATCCTGAGTGAATGGGATGAAAGCGCACGAGGGGCGAGAAAACCTCACGTGCTGTACACTGTTCCGTCCGGACAGAATCCCACAGGTGCCACGATGAGCGAGAAGAGGAGGAAGGACGTCTATGCCGTTGCCCAGAAGCACGACATCTATATCATCGAGGACGAGCCGTACTATTTCCTCCAGATGCAGCCTTACACGGGACAGGATACTCCTCCTGTCCCTTCACCGGCGTCTATGGAGAAGTTCCTTGATACTTTGGTCCCTTCGCTGTTGAGTCTGGACGTTGATGGCCGGGTGCTGCGGATGGACTCCTTTTCCAAGGTAGTCGTGCCCGGATCCAGATTAGGCTGGGTTACTGCCTCGGAGCAGATCATTGAGCGGTATATCCGGCATAGCGAAGTCTGCAATCAAGGTCCCAGTGGTTTCTCGCAGGCGATACTGTACAAGCTGCTGGATGAGACCTGGGGCCATGCTGGCTATATCGAATGGCTCATGAACCTAAGGCTGGAGTACACCAAGCGGCGGGACGTGATGCTGGCGGCTTGTGAGAAGTACTTGCCCAGGGACATCGTGAGCTGGACACCTCCCGCCGCGGGCATGTTTGTAAGTGAAGCCGGGATTTGTGAATCACATCCGTTAATAACAGCGTTGGCTAACATGAATGTGGTAGCACTGGCTAAAGGTCAACCATGAGCTCCATCCAGACGCCGGCAAACGGAGCATACTGGACATCGAGGTGGAGATATTCAAGTCTTGCATTGAAAAGGGCGTACTGGTAGGGCGAGGGTCATGGTTCAGAGCCGAGCATAATGAGGAGCCACGCGATATGTTCTTCCGAGCCACCTATGCTGCGGCTTCTCCAGATAACATGACCGAGGCCATCCGCAGGTTTGGCGAGGCGGTTGAGGAGAGCTTCCGAGTCTGACTAAACAAGCACAGAAGGTAGTCGCCTCCCATTAGCTCACAGGAATCCGCAAAACCGCAAACCCGATGGGAATCTCATCTTTACTCTACTCTGGTGGCATTTGACTCGCGAGCTTGTAATGATTGGTGAAAACGTTCTGAAGTAAAGTTTCAGCAGGTCCACTGCAAAATCTGCCATGTACGCACAGACCACATACGGCCTGGTATATATGCTCGAACACGCAGCCGTCCTTTCATCCTTTTCTTCTTTTTTTTTTCTTCATGTCGACAATACTTCAGAGAATCATTTCTATAGTAGTCGTCTCCTTCTTGGTTTCCTAAAGAAGCCACAGATCCCACCCGGGAAGATGACTAGAAATCCTCGATACCCTAGAGTGAAGCCTTCTTATCCTCGCTCTGTCTGCAAAGACGGCGGTTCTGTCGCGAGGCAGGACTGTATAGAGGATGGTGATGATCTCTACCCTGATTTCACTCGAGGTCTTGCCTTCGGGCGCTCGAGCAGGGTGGGTATTGATGGACGTCTGACCGGCCCTTTTTGACTTTCTTTTCATTGCAATCTTGACCTTGTGTCGGGATGTGAGGAAGAAGTTGTCTCATGGCTTCAATTCAAGTTTTACTACATCAATACAGCGCAGCGCCTGCCAAATCAAGATCATCCGCCATAAAACGCCGAACGAGAGTGATCAACCACAGTCCTGAATTGATTGTTTCTCCTCACGCCTTTTCTCCCCTCGTCGCCGGCTCCCAAAAGGCAACCTTAACACCATCCCCAGGCTGAATGACAATCTCGGCCTTCAACGTCGGATTGCCCCCGTCTATCTCAAACATGTGGCTCTCGATCCTCTCAAACCGCTGGAACAACCTCGTCAACACGTAACCCATCTCGGTCAAAGCAAACTGTTGTCCAATACAGATCCTCGGCCCTCCGTTGAAGGGAATATACTGCCATGGCTTTGGCTGCCAAGTGAACCAGCGCTCAGGACTGAAGACATCCGGATGTGCAAACGTCTCCGAGACGGGCGGGTAGAGGTCGGCTCGACGCTGCATCACGAGCGTGGAATAACCTATGGGTGTGTCCTTCAGTATCGCGATGGGGTCATCACCGTTCGGACCGCCGCCACGAGGGAGGGTGGTGTCGTGAAGGGCCAGACGGACGTTGAAGGGCACAGCCGGGTATAGGCGGAGGGTTTCGTTCATGACGTTTTGCAGGTATTTCATCGACTTGAGATCGGCATAGGTAGGTGTCCGGTCGGGCCCTACGACGGAGAGAATCTCCTCCCTCAAACGTCGGACGCATTCAGGGTGGCGGGCGAGTTCGTACAGGGTCCAGGACAGGGTACTGGCCGTAGTGTCCCGGCCGGCGAGAAGGACGGCAACGAGCTGATCGCGGAGGACTTTTCGGTCGTGTGTGAAGCCAGCCAAGGCGTGGAGGAAGGTATAGCCCGCGTCACCCTTGGTCTTGCTTTCCAGCTCGGCAGGGGAGAGACGAAGGGCACGCTCAATGTAGACGTTGACAAACTTGTTGATGATCTTCATGCCCGACCAGAAGGTTTTGCGTGGGACGAAACGGTTCAATGGACCGGCACGGGAGATAATGTTCTGGACACGCTGGACTTCACCAAAGGCCTCGGCGAAGTCTTGTCGCGGGGTGGAGAGAGACTTGACGTCTTTGCCCAGGAGGAAGTCGGTGGCCACGTCGAGGGTGTAGCGGAAGAGAAGCTCGCTGATGTCGATGATTTTGCCATTGCCTGCCTCCAAGTCGACGGCTTGGTCCTCTCCATTCAGAGCGCCGCCGTTCGCGATAGCCCGGAAGAAGGTTTCCATGTGGCTCTCGAAGCAGTGCAGGTCGCTCACACGGTCCTTGATAAATTGGGGACGGATGAGCTGACGGCTGTTGTGCCAAAGGTCTCCGTCGGTGGTGAAGATGCCGTCCCCCAAGAAATCCTTCCACTCCCGATGGAAGGGCTCCCCTTTCCCGTAGTCGCTGAACTGTGTTGCCAAGATGGCCTTGATGTTCTCCGGGTCGGCCGTGAAGACGAGCCGTCGGCCCAGAGTGCGTGTTTCGGCTGTCCATAGGTTGCTTCCTACCGAAGCAAACAGGTCGCGCCACATTTCAAGGTTTTTGTGGTTTATAGTTGATGTGACCGCGTTTTTGACGAAGTCGAGACCTTATGGTCCCCGTCAGTATACATCTTCCGACGTCGAGTATATCGTAGACTTGTAGAGGAGGACATACCGAATGGTAGCTTTGCCGCAACCTTGGGCGCCGAAGGCACGCCTGGCAGGCGTCTCAATCTGATACTCTTGTCCACTCGTACGTATACATTGTAAAGAAAATAAACGGCCACGAGCCCCAGCAAGGCCGACGTGAGGGAGAGCCGTCCCGCTAGTACCTCGACAACGCCCATCGTGACGAGTGCCTCAAGAAGGGCAACGGGGTCTAAGGAGGTCCGAGTGTGTGGTGAACGAGGTGCAGCACGAAGATACAGCGTCTATTGTTGTCGGAGGAGGTCCATGCGATGTCCCACTTCTACCCAGATGTACCTAGTCTACCTAGCTGCTGTTACCCGCTCTGAGTACAACGTGATTATAGTCTCACAGCAGGTATGATGCAGCTCCTTGACTTGGATGATCTCTTCTCAGTCGTGCATGAGGCCGGGGAAAGAATCTTATTCTGTTGTGAAAGTATGAGATGTGGAACGAGGGCAAGATTTCAAGATCGGGTGGATGATGCGGCCGATATATGAAGAACCCTACTGACTGCCCTTTGTGTCCCTACGCTGATCTTCTACCATTACCACATACTGGTGTAGTAACCGGCGGCCAAGACAATCCACCCCAATCCTGGTTTCAGTGACCAACTCATTGTAGCGCATATCGGTTGAACCCTCAACTTGGCACGGATACCGCAGGAGCTTGACCTCTCCTGCTCCGTTGGAGTTCCGGGCAGAGTTTCAGTTCACCATTCCAAGACACGAGGAACAGGCGCCGCGTGCTCAACTAACGAGCCGAGGCCGATTGTGACGAGTGGTGCGGGGAGAGAGGGTACGTCCAGGATACGACATCGGATTCTTGATTAAAGCCGTGAAACCATGGTTCGGCCTCTGCAACCTGACCAGCGCACAGTGCGTCTTGAGCAGACTCATGCTGGTGTCCCCAATGCAAGCCCACGCCTTCTGAATCACTGCTGCTCCGGCGCCTTTCATCATGGAGTGATATAGGGCGACACTTGGGTAAGGCTGACAGAAGTCGCAGCTTACGTTCAACTTTCACGTGTAAGGCTTGGAAGCTGTGGGAGCTTTCCCCGCTTCTCCAAGCCTCCATCTCATAACGTCTTTCGGCTCGTAATGATTGGTCAATCCTACGAACTAGCGGACTACTATGTACATGATCTTGGGGTTGAGCTTGTGGTCTGCACGCCACAATCCAGGGGCGGAAGATCCCTGGGCCAAGACGGAGACGGAAACAACTCCACTACAAATGTCCAACGGAGACGGCCTGGCATTGATACCCGTACGCGTTCGTAGTCTAGAAATGTGACAACTCACATGGAGATGGCCGTTGTGGATACAAAAACTGGCATTACTTAGTACGTCCATCAAGTCGGTGAGCCAGCAAACTACCGGAGGATACTGCCTGCTATTCTCTAGTATCCTGGTCCAACTGGATAGGAGCATTCCGTTGCGTTCTCTGCCTGGTTGCAGAATGTCATGGTGACGGGCGCCGCGCCAATGCCCCGCGCAACGAGCAGCTCTCTAAACTCATTGAGACGGGGAGCTGCAGTAATCTGACTTCGGTTCTGGCCAGATGCATCTTGCCGCCCGGACCAGAGAACCTCACCGGCCACGGCAGCTCTGGGCCAAGTGATCGAGTCCACCGTCACTGGATCAATAGTCTCACTCCATACCGCCACTTCTCCGCCGAGGACGAGCTTGGCCTGTTCGGGGGCAAGATTCGCGGCGGGATCATGCGAGTAGACAAGCTGCCAACTCTTGGTCGGCCCGCACCAGTCGTTGAAGGGATAGAACTGACTGTAGGCTGCGCCGTTCTCCATGTTGAGCCATTGTCCGCGTCCACAGTCAAGATACTGATCCCGTTTTCGCATTAGTACTCTTGTTCTCGCATCTCGAAGGCCCTCAGCGATCACTCACCCAGTATGTATAGTCGCTATCGATAACCTTGAGTCCCTGGCTAGTGATAGTCTCTACCGAGGAGGCTCCGAGCCATGTTTGCACGACAGCGTCCTTGCCTAGCGTGACGTTCCAATCAATTGGAATCTCTTCCCAAACCATAGGCGTCAGACCCTCCTTCCTCACTCGCGCATGCTGGTTGTCAATGAACTTCTGGAGTAATGGCTGCAACACCTCGCTGGCGTTGCTCTTGACACCAGGATCGAGCATGGAGTCATTGGCGTTCAGCTCATCGCCGCCGGTATGGAAATAGGCAGTGTAAGGAGCTAGTCTGGGAAGCAGGTCATCAAACAGCTTGCCGAGGAACTTATCAACAGCCGTGTCATTGAGCTTGAAAGCTCCACAAGGCGGTTCGGCACACCACCAGTAGTATGGGAAAGCGTCGTAAGCCGTGATCAGCTCCGGGTGTGAATGAGCAACCGAGCCAATGTGACCTGGCATGTCAATCTCAACAACGACCTCGATGCCCCGTTGTATGGCATACTCATGGATATTTTTGATATCACTCGGGGAGTAGGTCAGGTCCTCCCGATACGCGCCCTTCTTTGATAGCTCAGGAATGGCAGGAATGTCAAGAGGCCAAGACTGCGAGTCGGTGACGTGCAGGTGGAGTCGGTTCAGCTTACTGTAGCTCATGGCATCCAGGGTCCGAAGGATGTTCTTGACGGGGTACCAGTTCCTCGCAACATCCAGAAGAACACCGCGATGAGGGTACTTGGGCGAGTCTTGAATAGACACCGGGGCGAGTGGTGTGTACCATGCTGGGCCTTGCGAGTGCTTGTAGAAGAGCTGCGAGAAAGTCTCCAGGCCGTGAAGCACACCGGTGGAAGAGACAGCTGTAAGCCTCGCGATGCCATCCGTGCTAAGCGTGAGGTTGTACGACTCATCCACGGCACCGTCCAGGGGCTTGAAGGTACTCGGTGTGTCGTGCTGGGTTTGGACGATTGAGAGAACCCTAACAAATTTTTGAGCTTGGTAAAGATTTGGCTCAAATTTGGAGTTCCGCTTATGGAGCATCCATGGCACAAAGTCACTCGAGAAGATAGAGCTCAGGGTGCGCGAAACAGCGCCCTGGACTATCTGCTTGCTGTCAAACGAGTTGAATGGGACGAATCCATAAGTGTATGGTAGCTGTTGGAACAAGGCAGGCTTAGTATGGGTATACTTGGGTGTACAGGGGCTGTCAGAAGTAGAAGTTAAGCATACACTTCCTCCATTATAGGTGATTTCCAGATTCTGGTGCAGGTATAGCACTGAGTTGCCGGTGTTGAAGACTTGTGGCGCCGGCCAGACCGCAGAGACAGGGCTGAGGACTAGGGGAAGCAGCAAGAGGGTGGATGCCAGATTTGAAAACATGATGCCGGCCGGGAGCAACTGTTATCTTTCGTCAAGGTAGACGGCGGACCTTGCCACCAGAACAGTGCAACTAGTCGTTGCCAGGAAGAAGCCTTGGGCAAGAACAAAACGGGAAGGGAGGAGGCCGGTATTATAGGCAGTGATTGAGTGGATTGTGTGGAGTTGCATCCGTCCTCAATGTAGAGTGCCAATCTCCCAAATACTGGATATATCGCGGGGGAGTCGATCAATAACAGGTCCCGGTGAGGGCGCGGTGAGGTTCAAGCCAAATTGCTACCCTGGAGCTTGGTCCACTTAGAGCTACAATTGCCTTTCGGTAACGATAACCAGGGTCTGAATGCACGATGACAGCAGAGCTCCTCCAGTTGTTGTTTGTGCGGTCGCCTGGGGGCACCGTGGTTGCTGGAGTCTTGAGCGCGCAACGTTACGTTACAGCCAGCAAGGTACCAGAGCCCGATGTATCGTTGAGCCGCAACAGCGATAAGCAGCCAGATGTTGTGAGTTGTCTCGTTCCTGGGTCAGATTCCCTGGATTTAGATATCAAAGTACTAGAAGTACGTATCAAGGTGCAGCGTCGACTAGTGTGTATGTGTTGACGGGTTTGCGTTGATATCACTCTCGCAACCGTGAGGTCGGAGTAGCTTGCAAGCTGTCAAGGTTGGTCTCCAATAGAGGCTGCCGGGGTATTAGGTGAATGCATGCAAACATCGATCCTGTTGGCCAAACGGCATCATACCTAGCATGTGTCCTCACATCGAGCTGTAACATATGCTTTTTGTCATAGTAGCCCGTGGGAAGCACCCGAAAGCCGTGCTTCGCCAAACTAATCCTGTGTACCAACCACAAGGCGAGCCATGCGGCTGGGCTGGAAGGTGTAACGCCGCGGTGTTACCTTGGACGAAAAGTAGGCAAGCAGCTGATAGACCAGCCAAACACCAGGGTTTGTCGAGTCGAATTGACAAAGGGTAGCTGGGTCGGCTCGGTTGTTGACATCCAGCCAATCCAGGTAGTCAACGGTAGAGCTCCTTGGGCGGCTTGCTCGCATCGAACACACTGGGTAACCTAGTTTGGATAAGAGGCCAAGTGAACCAAACCTTGGCCAGTACAGATCGGACAGCAACACCCGACGTCAAGCAACCTTAAAGAGGAAGTTAAGAAGTCGGCCAATCACAATACAGCCGAAAGTTGTGCAAGCTCCCATCGCAGGTAAGAGGAGCACTGCAGCATCTCTGAAGGGTCTCCCCATAGACAAGACGTCTCCTATCAGCTCTCAAAAGCACGGTGGATGTGGCTGGATTCGAGCATCTTAGTATTCGACACCGAATGACAGCTAATTTCATGCCGCGTGGTCAATGATGAAGGATGATCGATTTGCCGTAGAGAATTGGGGGAGTTAAGGACGGGCGGGCACCCCCGCGTTTGTGGAACCTGCCCGGCCGTGGCCCTCCACGTGACCCTGCCCATATAGAGCTCCACTCTTCCTGAAGGCGTGCGGAGCAACTAGGTAATTCTTTTGAACAGTCACCTTGCCGTTAAGGCGTTGGGTCATGCAAGAACTCAACCCTGGCAGTCAGCACATCATGGCACCTGAAAAGACGCCTGCAGAAAACATGCTTTGGGGTGGACGCTTCACAGGTTGGTTCTTTTCTGGAAGTCCAAGTGCCACGTGCTGACCTTGGAATGGCAGGCGGCCTCGATCCCCTCATGCTCAAATACAATGCGAGTATTCTGTACGACAAGCTCCTGTATAAGGAAGATATCCTCGGCAGTATTGCGTTTGCACGCGCAAACGCCAAGTCTGGCATTATAACCGACCACGAGTTCGCTGAAATCGAGAGAGGTCTCCGGGAGGTTCAGAAGGAGTGGGAGGCAGATACCTTTGTTATCATGCCCAATGATGAAGATATTCATACTGCCAATGAGCGCCGTCTCAGTGAGATTATTGGCAAGGACATCGCTGGCAAACTACATACAGGTCGCAGTCGCAATGAGCAGGTTGTCTGTGATATGCGTATGTGGCTTCGCAACCAGATCCAGGAGATTGAGAGCCACCTAGTTGCCCTCATTGAGGTTATTGCGCGCCGCGCTGAGGCCGAGAAGTAAGTCTTATTATCTTCTGAATCTAGTGACCCTGCTGACCTTGGTAGCGGCGTTATCATGCCTGGATATACCCATCTCCAGCGTGCCATGCCGGTTTCGTGGTCGCAGCATTTGTTATCATATGGCTTTTACTTTGCGAGCGACCTTGAGCGGCTGCGCGAGACTTCAAAGCGTGTGAATAGGAGCCCACTTGGTTGTGGTGCTCTTGCTGGCAATGGCTTCAACATCGATCGCGATATGATGGCTGAGGAGCTGGGCTTCACAGGCCTTCTGTGGAACTCCATGGCTGCTGTTGGTGACAGAGATTTCGTCACTGAATTTCTACAATGGGGTAGTATGTTTATGCAGCATATTTCTCGATGGGCCGAGGATCTTATTCTCTATTCCTCTCAAGAGTTCGGCTTTGTTTCTATTGCTGACGCCTATTCTACTGGAAGTTCTCTAATGCCGCACAAGAAGAACCCAGATGGCCTAGAACTCTTGCGAGGAAAAGCTGGTCGAGCATTTGGCCATATGGCTGGCCTCATGATGACCCAGAAGGGCCTACCCAGCACATATTCAAAGGACTTGCAGGAAAGTTGGGAACCTATGCTGGACCATGTGAAGACTATCTCCGATAGCCTCCTGATCGCACAGGGTATCCTCAGCACCCTTACTATCAAGCCAGAGCGGATGAGGGCTGCCCTCGATCCATTTATGCTGGCTACTGATCTTGCTGACTATCTCGTACGAAAGGGTGTACCCTTTCGTGAGACGCACCATATCTCTGGGCGATGTGTCGCCAAGAGCGAGGAGCTAGGTATCCCGATGAACGAGCTCTCACTGGAGCAACTACAGGCTATTGATAGCCGGTTCGGAGAGGATGTTTCGTCTACGTTTGACTACGAGAAAAGTGTCGAGATGAGATCAGTCAAAGGTGGAACTAGTCGGGCACGCGTCTTGGAGCAAGTCAAGGTTCTCAAAGGTATGCTGGCCTAAACAGGTTTTATAGCTTGGAGACCTGAAGGGCAGTTTGTTTGGAATGTAACAACTCAACCTATTCTGTACGAGTATTCGTTCAGGGCTAGCAAATGACTGAAATCCATAATTGAATTGATATATTGCTAGACTAATAGGCCTCGGGATGTGGACTTGGCTGGGTACCGTTTTGTTGCTGTGAATCATGTCCCTGACATGACGGCACACGGTCCATACTTAGCATTCGAACCCAGGAAATTCGAGCACGGAGGCTACTAGACTAGCAGTAAAGAATGGAAATCAAGCATCACGCAAATCCGCACAGATGACGGGTAACTGCGGAGCCGTGCCAAGACTGCTTGGTTTTATGGGGGTACGTACTTATTATGTACAGTACAACTTAGAATGTGTGAGGAGGTACACAAGAAAGATAAGATAACCAGTCCAAAAATTTCCATGGGAGTTAGCACAGGCACATGCAGCAGCTGCTGATTGTTGTTCCAGAAACACACTGTATACACATTGCCTTGAACGGACTTGACACCATGGGCAGCAAACGTAAGCACGGAGGAAACCAAGGCGCTCAAAGTGGCCAGCCACCGCAGAAGCGCGCCAAGCAGTTGAAGAGCGAATCCAGCAATGGTTCGTCGAAGCCGTCCTCAGGCAAGGGTGCTAAGCTCGACAAGTCACCCTTTACGGAGCGCCCTACCGTCGAAGAACGCAAGAGAGAGGCGCATCTTTACGAACTGCTTGGAAGCGAGGATACAAACGACAGGATCACCGCCGCCGATGCGATCGTATCTGGGTTGCTCCCTGAGGAAGGCGTGCCAGAGGCCGTCCTGCAACGACATCTCGCAAACCGTCTCTTCCGTGGTCTAGCCAGCGGAAGGAACGCCTCTCGGCTTGGATTCAGTCTGGTGCTGACTGAGCTTCTCAGTCAACTGTTCGGAAAGAAAGATCTGGCATCGAAACACCCAAATATAACATTCGAGAAGGTACTCGACACCTTGGTGGAGAAGACGCAACCTTCTGGAAGCATACCTGGACAGGAAGAGAGGGATCACTATTTTGGACAACTTTTTGGGATCGAATGCTTTGTCCGGGCCGGCATCTTGTTCAAGGAGAAGGCGAGATGGCTTGCCGTGCTTGATTTATTGCTGAAGCTCTCCGAGAAGAAGGTCTGGTTAAGGCCACAATGTGGTTGGATTATTGTCCAGGCTGTCCGACAAATGAAACCAAAACTGGCCAGCACGACATTACAAACATTGGCGGATAGGGGACATGGACAGACACCGGAAGGAGCAGCCATCTGGATAGCAGCAATGGACTGCTTTGGAGACGAGCTCAAATTACCCGCGAAGCCGTGGACCGATCCGCTGTCACTGAGGTCTCTCCCGGACCTCACACTTTCGCTCAGGGACAGCGGGAGGGATACTTCCAATGATCGCGAACAGACAAAGGGAAAGCCGAAGCAGAACAACTGGACGCCCCAGCTCCATTTCGTATGGGATGTTCTGTTGGATCACTTCAAGTCACAGCCTCAAAACTCTGCCTCAGTCACAAACTTCTCAAATTTCTGGAATAAAGTAGTTGACGAGAGCTTCTTTTCGAAGAATGCTTCAGAGAATCAGAAGTTCTCCGGTTTCATGATCTTCCAGAAGATGCTTGACGAGGGCGCAGCGTGCCCTTTTATTGTCGACAACATTTTCAGCAAGAACCTGATGGTATGCCTGATGAACCAAGCCTCGAAAGAGGATCGGTACTTGCACCGGGCCGCCTTGAAGGCGCTGAAATCTATTGAGGCCACTGCTCAAAAGGAGCCGTCCATAATCGTGCCGGTCCTGAAACATCTCCTTGGCAAGAACGGTGGCTATAACTTCGACCAACGGACGAATACGAAGACGATCGACAAGGTGCTGCAATTCGTGCAGCCGAGCGACGCCGAGGCCGTTTTGAAGGTCTTAAAGGAACTAAACAACCTCGAGCCTCCCCAGTCTATCCAGATATATGCCAACTATCTTCTCAAGCTGGCAAGCCTACCGAGCGAGTCAGGGGTGTCCGGTGTCGCGCTACAGAAGCTCGCCAAGTTGACGTACACGAAGCACGAGTCGGACGAGGATGGCAAGATCCAGGGCATGTTGCAAACTAGGCTCACCTCCGCTTTTGCCAGGTTCGTCAAGAGGCGCCAAGATTTCGCACAATTTTGTAATGCCGTCCTCATGATTGAGGCCGACGTTGGTATAGACGAGGAGATACAGACGGAGTATGTCCATGCTCTAGAGAGACTTAGGGATCTTCTGGATACCACAGACGTGGACGAGGAACTTCAGGGCCCTTACCAGGGCTTGGCCCTTCTCCATGCTGTTGGCCTGCTTCAGCTGTACAACGAGGACCCTGATGCGCTGGATACCTTGGCTGATCTTGAACAATGCTATGACAAGCTCAAGAACAGAGAGGAGGAGGATGAGGAAGGAATCTCGGCGTTCCTTGTGGAGATTCTGCTGTCCATGGTCGCTCGGCCGTCGTCTCTGATGAGACAGGTCTCTCAGCAGGTCTTTGAGGCGTTCACGCCGATCATGTCCGAGCAGGCTGTAAAGCTCCTTACCGACCCCTTGCTGGCCGAAGAAAGTGAAAAGGGTCAACAGGCTCTCTTCAGCACCGAGGACGAAGACCTTGCCGGTGAAGGGGAGGACGATGATGACGATCACAGCCATGACGAAGACGACCTCGACTCCGATGTTGAAATTGTCGACCTGGAGGAGGCTGGATCAGATATGGAGATGGGTGGCGATGATGAGCCCGAGGAGGATGACTCCGATAGTGATGAAGAGAAAGACGAGAAGGAGGAGGAGGAAGGAGATCAAGATCTGGAAGAGCTGGACAAGGCACTCGCGCAAGTGCTTGGGAGCCATCGTCTTGATAAGGACGCTGAGGCGGAGTCAGAGGAGGACGATTCTGACATGAGCGACTCAGAGATGATGGAGCTTGATAGCAAGCTGGTCGAAATTTTCAAGCAGCGAGTCAAGGGCGCCAACAAGAAGAAGGATAAGAAGGATGCCAAGGAGTCAGTTGTTAACTTTAAGCATCGCGTCCTCGACCTCCTCGCCATCTTCATCAAGATGGAGGCTGCTGAGAACAACCCTCTTGCCTTCCAAGCATTGCTACCGCTCCTGCAGCTTATCCGGACGACCACAACGAAAGCTCTGGCGAATAAGGCTTGTGGTATCGTCCTCGAGTTTTCCAAGAGCCTGAAGAAGGCGCCTAAGAAAACCAAGGAGACAACCCCCAAGGCGGAAATCGACGAACTACTCGCGTTGCTGAACGAAATCCATGAAGAGGCAGGCAAGGACATTTCTCACTCCTTTGCCAAGGCCGCCTCATCAGCCAGTCTCTCGGTTGCCTCCGTCCTCATTGCCCTGGAACAGACGCAGAACGTTTTCTTGCGGTACATGGACACCCAACAGAAGTGGTACCAGGGTGAGATTAGGATCCAACCGTCCTTTTTCAGCGACTGGATCAACTGGTGTCAGAGTCATGCCTCAAAGCCCTCCGTTAAACAGGGTGAGAAGGAGGACAAGGACGAGGTCGATGAGGAGTAAAATGACGGCCATGGAATGATGCTAGTCGAGATAGACAGATACCCGGTGTACCAAGCGTTGTACTACTTTTCCTCCTATGAATGAGGCATGATCTTGTCAAGCAACTCCATGTGAAGCCATATCGCGAGCTGGAACGTTCGCCAGTATCCGAAGTCGACTGACATTGATCTATGGATGTCCTGTCCGTAGTGTAAGCCATAAACCGTCATATAATACAATTACAAGTGGTCGCCGGCTCCTCCAACATCTACAAGTGCCTTAACACAGCACCTGCCACGTTACTCTGTCTCCATCTTATCGTCGTCCTTCTTTTCCTCTTCCTCATCATCACCCTCCAATTCCTTCTTCGCATACTTCTCCGCCTCTTCCCTCAATGCCTTGGGCACCTCCTCATGCCTCCCCTTCGTTGGGCCGTTCGCCCCGCTAATCCAGCTCATCTCGAGCTCGAACTCCTTGTCCTTATTATCCTCGTGAGCGAAGTAGATGATCCTCGCCGCCTGCTTCACCGCCTCCTCCAAGCTTAATTCCCCATCCGCCAGATTCAGCTTCTCCAGCTCGGCCTTGGCAGACTGCCGACCCTTTCCAGTCGCCGCACCGTAGTAACCCCAGTACATGCCCGATGGTTCGATCATGTAGAGAAACGGGCCACCGTACTTCTTGCCCTCAACCTTGCCGCCTGCCCCTACAGATGGGCCGGAGCCGACTTCGCCCATAACGGGAGTCTCGAGCTCACTGTCGTAACCAGCGATGATGGCTGAGATGCCGAACGGTCGCACGTATTGGTAAAGAGTATGGGCTTGGAGGTAGCCGCCCATGCGGGAGGCGAGATCGGCTGTGCTGATGGGGGTCTTGAAGGTCTCGCGCCACGAACGGGCCTCGTCGCGCGCTCGGTCGACGAAGTGGCGGCCGTCGGGAATCATTCCAGAGTACACCTAGACACACAGCAGGTTAGGCATATGATCCATGACAATCCATACTGATACAGTTATGTAACGTACTGCGCCAAGATGTCTGTCAACCGTAGCGATCCTCTTATTCGCACCAGGCTTCAAGAGCTTGGATGTGATGACCTTCTCGACGGCGAGGACAACACCATCTTTACACCGGATGCCGATCGATGTGCCGCCGTTCTCTACCGCCTTCACTGCATACTCAACTTGAAAATTGCGTCCGTCAGGTGAGAAGATGGAGTTGGCGAGATCGTAGCCTGTTCCTATCGACGTCTTGCAAGGCTGAGCGTTAGCTTCTTTGACACGGAGCTGCTACGTATGAGGTGGTCCAGTGCTTACCATTGTGATTTTGAGTGTGGTATCTGTTTAATCTGCAGTTTGAGACAGCCTCGGAGCCGGATCCTCTCTTGTGAATATGCAGAGGTTTGTTTGCGAGCAGAAGGCGGCGGTTAGTAGTTTGACGGCTTGAATCTTGATGATGAGCTTCAGGCAACCTGGGAGCTGCGCGTTACAAGACGCTAGAGGTACCTTGCAATTGTGGCGCGTGCTTTGAGAACCTGGAATGAGCCACAGCCATCAGCCACAGGCGCTCCAAAGTCAACTGGATCAGCCAGCCAACCTACCTTTAAATGCGTCTTAAGGCTGATGGTAATCTCAGTGCCAACTAGCTGGTGATTAGAATATACTGATCGACTTGTTTTTATTGCATTTTGGCTCGATATATGTATAGTTGTTAAGTGTAGGCGCATAGCGTAGTAGGCAGGCTCGGCACTTCAATGTACCACTACAGGTACCTAGAGGTAGGTTAGACGGGCGGCTCAATGACGGACTGCCCCACACTTCGGTGCTTGCATCTGGAAGCTGTCCCGTCCGTCGACAACTTGCAACGCTGCAACCCCTCAACTTATAGATACAGCTTAGTACATTAGTTCAGTTTATCACGATGGTAAGGAACATGCCAGAAGACTGTCAAGTTTGACCTGCTGACGGTATCTTTAGGGTCTCGAAGGTCCTTCATTCATTCTTGCCGCTCTCACGGCCGCCGGTGGAAGCATCGGATATGCCAGGACTGGCTCGCTCCCGTCAGTCATTGCTGGCCTTTCCGTCGGCACCCTTTGTAAGACTTCCAGCGACCCATAGGGACGATTGCGCAAACCCCTTCTAACCATCATAAACAGATGCTCTCGGCGGTTACCGCATCCAGAACAACCTGCCCTATGGCATTGAGCTCAGTCTCCTCGCCTCCGTTATCCTTGGCGGTTCTTCCATTCCCCGTGCGATCCGTCTGCAAAAGCCTGTCCCAATCGCCTTGAGCGTTGTTGCTTTGTACGGCCTGTACACGTTTGGCTCTGCTTTCCGTGCTGCCCGGCTTTGAGCAGTTCATAAGAGACCCATCCAGGGTGATGTATGCAGGGAATATATCATAATACAAGCAAGCGTGCCTTTTCTTTCAATGATTTGTTTAAGAAATCGTTCGTTGAACTTGGAATCCTCCAGTCTTCCAAACGCCCCTTGATGTACCGTGATGCCGAGTTGAGATGGTCTTTCCTTAGTCCTGTTTGACCTATAACGCCGTGTCGCCAGCCCGCTGAAAGATTTCGTGTTGATGCCTTGTTGACTCGTAGCTACTCGTGGTTGAGAGGATCATGAGTTTTCGTCGATCTCCTTCCAGACCTGCCTGATCTTGTCCTTCTTCTCGGAGCGACTGCTTCGGTTGGCATCCTGCATTTTGACTCGTTCGGCCCTGAGACACTTCGTCAGGGCCTCCTTCTCGCCATTGCACATTCCCATGGCTTTCCACATGAAGCCTTTGGCATGGCACTCTTCGAGGGCTACCATGACCTCCTCGCAACCTGTGAGCGCAAAGGGTTAGTTATCGTGTCGCAGACCACGCTCCAGCGGGCGGTGTGCAGCCGAGCACGTACCGATGTTGTCTTTGGTATGTAAGTGGGGATGCATCGTGGTCAGTTCTTTAGAATTTAGGCACGGTGTTGAGGCGCAGAGCTTGTGATGTGTTTTTGTCGCAGAATATGTTAAGTCTGGATCTTCTCTACAGGCGCCCTATCACCAGTGGTTGCTCTGGGATTCTGTCAAACAGACGCTCGGGCCACCGCTAGCTTCAACCTCAAGTGAGGAAGTCACCGAACAGGACGACATCTTTCACAACAAACAAATCAAATAGTTTGACAGGAAAATGGCGACTTCGGCGGCTTCGGCAAAGAGGCAACAAGGTGATATGATGACCTATGTTTGAGCTCAGCTTATGGCAGTGCGGCTAACCGGAA
Source organism: Coniochaeta pulveracea (assembly GCA_003635345.1). Lineage (NCBI taxonomy): Eukaryota > Fungi > Ascomycota > Sordariomycetes > Coniochaetales > Coniochaetaceae > Coniochaeta > Coniochaeta pulveracea. Next base: position 32,901 of record QVQW01000097.1, on the reverse strand, counting down.
GTGCAGACCTCCAAGTTCAATATTCCGCTTACAAGGACACTCTGCAACAGATTGCCTCCAAAATTGGCAGTGTTGAGCAAGAGGCCGAGGAACACAAGTAGGTATTCCACTGCCAGGGACCTGAAACAGAATGCGGAAGATCAGGATGTCCCGGGTTTGACTTCAAAGTCTCTACTCACCGCTTCAGACTCACCGCTCATTATCATAACCATGCGCTAACTGCTTGCATAGACTTGTCCTGGAAACCTTGAGCCCGCTGCCGGAGGACAGAAAATGTTTCCGTATGATCAACGGCGTGCTGGTGGAGCGCACAGTCAAGGACGTGATACCGGCTTTGAAGACAAATGCCGAAGGCCTCAAGAAAGTACTCGATGACCTTGTCAAGACCTACAAGGCTAAGCAGGAGGAGTTAGAGGTGTGGAAGGTATGTTGACCATGAGTGCGTTGTCTTAATGTGGTACCGGATTCTGACATGTTCTACCTCTACTGCAGAAAAGGAACAATGTTCAAGTAGTGCAAAATTGAAACGTCACCACCATGATTCGGACTCGAGCCATGCACTTATGCGACGTCGTTCACCATGTCACGTTGAAGCATCGTGGGCGCATATGTCTTTGGGTATTGCCCTGCATATCTTGGTGCCAGGTCCGTACTCCTGAGTCTTCGCCACTTCGGCAAGCGAAAGTGTTGGCCTCCCAGGTGTACGTGCACTTGTCTTGAAAGAGCTCATCACATTTGTCCACACTTGTTCACTCATGTTTGTTCTGGCAGGGTCAGATACATTATGGCATATTTATGTGGGTGGAATTAAATGCCCTCGTTCCGTGGGATGAAGGATTCAGCCATCATGTTTCTGGCGACTAGCGGCCCAACCATTGTGCAGCTTTAACTTGGAAGTCGCTGGGCTGCGATTGGACTGCCATGCACGTTACCAAGTGTCAGATTTGGCTGGCATAAACTGGCCTGATCATTGACGCCTAGCTTTGCAGAAAGCGGAACGACATATTCGTTCTCACAATCTGACTTGATAGAAAAGAGAAGTCACACACACTATGAGCTCGGGCTCAACAATGCTATTCCAGCCCTTTCTTTGTTGTTTCCAGACAATGTCTCGGGCCGTTCCTTCTCCCTGCCCGATTGGCCATGACCTTCAACCCAGTGGCCCAAGTTTTTCGCCCACCGGCAGCCAACAAACTCGAACCTGGGAGGACCTCATGTGATCGTCAGGGCAAGTGGGTGGGCGCGATGGGTCTCTTACAACTGGCTGGTGCCCCAAGCGACGGGTTCGCATGTTATGCACGAAGTAAGACCTACATGAGGACCTGAACACCCGCAACATACACGTCATACCCTCCTCCAAGGAGTAGCCGTGCGTGCTGAATGCTAGTTGTCACCCATGTTTCAGGTTTGTAAAGACGGGGCTTGCAGATACGTAGAGAAAGCGTGGAGTTGGCCTGTGGGCGGCCTTGTCAACAACAGCTCCCACAAGGCATACCTAGAGCTAGGTCCCAGTACCACATAACGGAGACCACCCCGAAATTGTTCAGTGTGTTCTCGGAACCAGGTCAACCACAGCCATGATTGGATGAGGGTCTTCCCAATCATAACGGCTGACATTACTGGACTCATTCCAATTACGCAGTAGGGAGCAGCTTTGCTATTGCCATTGGCTTCAGACTCACTGAGTAAATTGTTTCTCATCCCTCCTTCCTCGGGTGTCATCCTCTCCCGGAAGTTGATGCCTTGTTGCACTCTTTCATTCGAAAACGTTCTGAGGGACTTATGTACCTACTTGACCCCGTGCAGGCAGGATTGGCTCACTGTTTCAAGTCTGATAGGCATTGCGGCCACTCGACCTCAAAGGGACCACACCTGGAACACATGTTGGTGGAGATGTTGAGCTAAAAGATGCTGCTGTGGCAGGAAAAGGCTTCGCTACTTGCCCGTGTAATCGCTCTCATGTGTACGCTGCCTCGTACACGTGTCTTGTTGTGCCCGCTGCCCTCACGAGCTGACTGTTCATTTGCGTGCCGCACACTGCTGATACTTCAAGAATACCCGGTGGTACAGATTAGTACAGCATTATGTGTAAATATGCAGCTTGGAACGACCCGTCCTGTGTCCAGTATCTGTATGTATGCGGAATGACCTTACGGCTGGAAGAAGGTACTCGATACATAGCCGATCACTTGTACTGAATCTAGTTGTGGGCTTCGTATCCAACGTAAAGAATGTACCATGAACTTCGGTGCTTATGCAAAGGCACAGTCCCGGGATCCTGAACGTTTGTGACGGTGAAAGCTCCCCAAGCTCTTGGCAGATCACCGATCGCTGTTAAATCACTTGTTGACCGATGTCACTTGTTTTGATTGACCGCGCAGAAGCGCGGAGACCCGCTTCTCCCACCTGCACCTCTTTGCCCTCTTTCCATCAACACTCCCCTCACCTGCATTCACCCCACGTTCTTGCAGCTACCTACCGACCTAGTCTTGAGTCCGTTCCCCTGCCACCGCCATTTGGGACATACATGAACGCACTTGGCAAACTAGGCGAAGGGAGATAGATCAATTAGGTGGTTGAACAACACCGAGTCGCATAGACGCACGCCTCCCCCGGCTGAGACCAAGAAGGCCACGGACCGCAATCAAAGACCGCGCGACATCGATTACCCTTTGGGAGCCAAAACAGGCGGCCCTCAGATATTTGAAGGAGTACGAACTACAGGTAAGATATACCGCAATGTCGGGTTGCCGACCGGCGCAACGCAGCCACACGCGCAGCAAACTTTGGGCATGGTTGCATTCCTCACCCTGCCTCGACAGTCTTGCCATTTAGCTTGCTGTCAGGCCGAAACCTAGACAAGACGAACCGTCTCTGACGCGACTCTGCAGGTACCCCACGAGCGCAGCTCATCGAGCCCTTGAACAAAGCAGCCAATCTTCTTTTTCCCGCGACTGCCTGACGGCCCACTAGCCAACCAATATCCGTCGCATTGCCATCTGGTGTAACCGTCGTTCGGCCCAGAGCAGAGACAAGAAAGATAGTATTACACAGAGCCAAGGCGTGCAGGCAAGATATAGAGACACACACGAGTGGTACTCTTTAGTGGAATACTGCAACGGTACTAGTAAAGCTCTGACTACCAACAGTACTTACCCTGTTCGCTCAAACACACAACCGGTCTCCGGCCAACAGGACAGCGCATCAACGCTACCGACTATTTGGTAGAGTGGCCACCATCCCTCTGCACGACACACCTTCTGCAGCATAAGGCGATTCAAACATTAGGGGATACCAACGTGTCAAGGCCGCCTTCCTGGACCCGCAGTTGCTGTTACGCCACACCTTTCATCTGGTCATCCCGGTTTCGCTTCATCGTCAGCAGATACGCTTGCAAGGTAGCTAAACCAGGCAACGGAAGTTGAACAGCGGACAGCGAGAGCACAAACGTCATCAGTCACTCGTGAAGCCCAGGGATTGCTACGCTAGTCGATCGGTTCTACGGGATTTGGGTGTAAGTGCCGAGCCCAGATAAGACAAGCTCGACGCACTCTTCTTGTAGATCAGGGCGCCAGTGGGAAGGATTGCAAGGCTAGCGACAGGCCTTGCTACCCTGCAACGTGTTCCGGGACTGGGGGGCTGTGGACACATCACACATCATCCGTCCATCGAGACCCAGCTGTACCATCAGGCACGATCCAACGAATTCACAAGAAGCCAGCAGCCGTCTGCAAGTAGCCAAATATGTCGGACTCCCCCCAATCCAACCCCAAGGATGTTGAACAAGGAGTACAGTCTGCCGACGAGGAAGTACAGATGAACAATCCGGAAGACCCACACAACGCCGGCCCCTACTCGGAGTTCGAGGTGAAGGAGCAGGATCGATGGCTCCCTATAGCGAATGGTATGTCAAGTCCTTCCATCCAATTATCACGTCAAACTCGTTCTCCCTGCTGCTGCTTCCTCTTGATTTGTCTGGTCTATCCTGTTGAGATGCGGAGCCGCACTGCATAGGTGACGAAGTCATATCAACCTTTGACTGGCTACTTTCACCTGTCCGTTGGGCCTGATTCAGCCTCTCGACATCAGCCGCGGCCACACTATGCCCGCGTCGTCTATGTCTCGCCGCGATTCGTCGTCCAAGTCGCCCGAAGCGCCTCGCGCCTCCGCATCGTCTCACAGCAAATCTGAGCGTGACCAAGACGACGCATTCGATGCTAACATACGCAACTTTGCTCCAGTGGCCCGTATAATGAAGAATGCCCTGCCTGAGAACGCCAAGATTGCCAAAGAGGCGAAGGAGTGCATGCAGGAATGCGTGAGCGAATTCATCTCGTTCATCACAAGTGAAGGTGAGCCGCCAAATGGATGACCCTCTGCACCAAACCCCCTTGTCTGACCAGTGATATAGCTTCCGAGAAATGCCACCAGGAGAAGCGAAAGACCGTAAACGGTGAAGATATTCTATTTGCCATGACGTCGTTAGGCTTCGAGAACTACGCCGAAGCTTTGAAGATTTACCTGTCCAAATACCGAGAAGTGAGCTTCCCTTACCCTGTCATTGTTGGAACGGTTGCTAATGTGCATGTTGTGTCAGTCCCAATCCAACAGTCGGGATCAACAAAATCGTCCCGGTAGTCAAGGGGGTTTCGGGGCCGCTGGCGGCGCAGCACCTGGTTCCAGCACCTTTCCTGGTGCAGAGTTACAAGGAGAGGCTGGCGACCCATCAGCCTATGCCCTCTACGCACCTCAAGGCCACAACGGCCAACCGGGAGAATATTAGGCTTCTGTCAGACCAAAGCCTTCGGACCCCTCACCTAGCACATCGCAACAGGGGACCAGGATGACGACTTCACCTCCGTTCCTACTTTTACCTGGATAAGAGCAGACATTGTGGCTCAGGCGGCCATGCGAGACTAGCATGCGGGACTGTTGCGGCGTTGCAGCTTCTGACGGGACCCGTGTCGTGGACTCCAGCATACAGCAATGAGTGGCCCCAGCCGCGGCTTCATCGAGTCTTTTCGACGCCGTCAGTGACCACAGTTTTTTTTTTTTAATTTGTAATTATATGAGGCAGCTGTTTTAAGAGCGGCCTGGAAGAGGAAATCCCATGTTCCAGACGTTTGACAGCTTGGTACGCGCAAAAAAAGGGGTTATTACACACTTACGGGAGTCATGGAAAGGATAACCTGACCCTCACCACTGCATTGCTTTCATTGCTCCTATTCTCTTCTGTTTCTCGGATCTGTAACTTTCAGAGTAGTGGCAGCCCAATTAGATTCCCCGCAACTGGTGTTCCTGACATATCTCTGTCATCCGAGTCTGGTTTTGGCATGTTAGAACAGAATCACTATGTGAAGTTTCAAGGCATTCTCTGTCTACATTTCAGCTACCAACTCAAGGACCTGCTCACTTCAGTGACATATTAGCAGCCAGTTCGCTAGCTTCGCACTGTCTTCTAACTCGACTGCCGAGTCATGTTTGCTCTCTTGTGGTTGAAGTACACGGGAAGAATACTGGTTATGTGCGACATGCAGTGTACTACCTGAGACCGAGGTGGTACACAACAAGCCGTCGACGGCAAGCTCAAACTCTGGTCCAGCTGTGTGTTACCTATGCAAGGTACCTGTCATATTGTTGTGATGTTTTACCCAATGCCCACATCCTAGACCCTTTGTGACTGTGTACACAAGGCTTCGGCATGGACTTGATGAGGAGATGAAGAGGACAGGACCCGGGTTTGACTTTAGCCTTGTGATGTGTTGAAACCTTACGCCTAACGCAACGCTATGCTTTCAACAGACGCTGTACGCCAGTTGTTCCTTAAGCCTCCAAGCAAAGTCTCCTGACATAACCAACCCCACCGCTCCCACCAGAAACTATACATGATCTGTATGCTTGAATCCGTTATGCAGCTAAACCGACATTGTCTGATCTGGCGCTGTGTCGTTGCTTCGTGTGATGTTGTGAAACGTATCAGAAAGACGTTGAAGCGCTGTGGTGACACCAACCATTCTCACCCGCATGGAAGCGTTGAGATCCAGCCACAAGAACATGAGGTGGGAGGTAGCTCATACACAGCAACCAACCACCAGTCTATTTCTTGCCTGCGAGGCCCTTGAACCACTTCGGTATCCCTCCTCCGCTCTTTCCACTTCCGCTGCCGGAAGGCTTCGGTGGTGCTGGGGCCGGCTTCTTCTCTTTTGGCTCGTCCTCTTCTTCCACAGCAGGCTCATCAGGAATAGGAATTGGCTCAGCTTTCTCAGCTACTTGGGACCGGAGGAATGGTCCCTTCCTTGCTTCGTCAGAGACAACGTCATCCCAAGTGAGGTTGAACAATACCGATCCTCGAAGCCGGTACCCCTTCACCAGCAAATCCTTCTCCTTGCCTTCTGAATCGGCAATGACCTGACGACCCGGGAGGACGAGCTTGAACTTCTGGTCTGGATGTGCCATGACGCCGCGCACAGCGGAGTAAATGGTCGCTCCTGTCGCCGTGGCAGGTAAATCCCATACGACCGACGATTGATCGGGAAACCGCACTTTCACTCTCAGAGAGGTCACAGCGGCGAGGCGGGCAGTCTCGGCTTCCTTCTCAGCCGCGAGTTCTTGGTCCGACTTCAGCCGTCTGTTGACAGAGTAGGCTTGAAGACGCGCTTGATGAAGCTTAGCGTGCGCAACAGTTGGCTCGTAGACGGTCTCATCTTCGTCCCTCAGAGTCGCGGCTGGGACCGGACCCGTAGGCGCAGAGAAGACGTTCACAGGTGCAAGAATGTCCCGGGTTTGCTTTTCTGCTGAAGGCCTATCTATCGCCATAGAATCAGAGGCCAGTTCTCCATGTAGTCGGAGAGGCTCTGACGGTTGTGATTGTGAGAGTGAGGTCGCGCGCACATCTCCCGCCGGGCCCACACTTGTTGTACCTGGTTTCCCGGTCGGTTCTGTTGTCTCTGGAACCGTTGACAACTCTTCTTTCTTCTCTCCTTGTGGGTTCACATCATTTAAATACTGTCGGATATTCTCCTGGGCTTCGTGAAGGGGTATGTCTGTGTCCCGGAACGTTACCCGTATGAGGACTCTGCCGGAAAGTCCGCATTGAGCAAGGGTCTTCTGCAACTCCTCCGTACTCCCATACTCTCTACCCACGACATTCAGAACCGGTTGCTGATAGTATATCTGACCGCTGCCCGTTTCAGATCCATCACTCGTCTTTGCTGTGCCCCTATTGGTGATGCTCAGGTTGCGCCCTGCACCAGCTTCGCCGCTCTCGAATTGCCTAAGGACCTGCCATAACGTTGTCGCGCTCGAGAACTTGTGCTCCACCCGGCCTTCTGGTAGTTGTAGCGCAATGTCGATGACTGTAGGGCTGCTGGACTTTACGACGAGATCGAGCTTGGATCCATTCGTCAATCCGGATAGTCGAAATGGTGCAGAAAGGTCAACTATTTTACCGTTGCTGTTGTTTCTGAAAAAGGTTAGTATTCGGCTTTGTGATACTCACATCGGGGTATAGCTTACTTGAGTGTGTACTTCTCACTAGACAGCTTCAGCTTCCTGCAAGCCTCCTGAAGTACATCGTTCAGGTACGTGCTTGGCGTTACTTTGACTGTTGCTCGTCGAGCATCGCTCGTTATAACTGTAACGTTGGTCGACATGTCTAGGTGCCGAGACCGAGGAACAATAGCAACAAGACGGGTTCTCGCTGCAAAGGATGAGGTTCACTTCTTCAGGAAACGGTCCCTTGAGTAATCGAGCAAAGAGTGGTGGGGCGCCGCGATGAAGAGGTGACCGCGGGGTAGCTTCTAGAATCACAAGGCGACCTTCAGCTCAGGTCTTGCTTATGAAGCATGAATTGGTGTACTGGAAGGTATGCAGGCTGATATAGAAGTACGCAAAGGGGTGGTATAGACGAGCAGGAAGCGATGTGGTGGCACGGTAAAGGAAACAGATCTTATGCGTAAACAGAAGGCATTACGTCGCTCTCGGTAGCTTGTCTACTCGCTCATAACAGGGGTTAAAGCTACTAGCTCACCCGGGCCCGTTAGCGCAGCTTTGGGCAACCCCGGCCGCGCAGCTCCCTGTTGCCTTGCCCATCTCTCAGCTGTGGGTCAAAGCTTCAGAAGGCTGACACCTGTGGGTGGAAGCTACGTACTGCACCTCAACACGACTCCAAACCGATAACAGATTAAACCAGCAACCGCCATTTCCACTGCCGCAAGCCATAGTTTTCCTTCTTGAACCACAGAGAGACATCCTGCTACGAAACACTTGCGCGTCATCATGGTAAGCTTGAAAGACTCCCGCCTGACCTTGGACTGTCTGCTAACTCGTGCTGTACATAGTCGTCGCCCTTCTCTATAAGTGCGTACCGACTGCCCACGTCTCAATTACCCATACTCCCTGCGTTCTCCGCTGGATCGATACTGATTATGAATGTCAAACAGATGGCGGTGCCTGCGTGGCAATGGTGGGCAAGGACTGCGTAGCGATAGCCTGCGATCTTCGTCTCGGTCTCCAAGCCCTCACAGTATCGAACAACTTTCCCAAGATCTTCCAATACGGCGACGTTTTCCTCGGACTCACAGGTCTAGCCACCGATGTGTCAACCGTTTCAGACTTATTCCGCTATAAGGTCAACATGTACAGACTACGCGAGGAGCGAAACATCGCGCCCCGAACCTTCGCCAACCTTGTCAGCAGCTCCCTCTACGAAAAGCGGTTTGGACCATACTTCGTCTCACCGGTTGTGGCCGGTCTCGACCCCAAGACAGGAAAGCCGTTCATTTGCGGATTTGACAGTATTGGATGCATCGACTTCGCCGCAGACTTCATCGTGTCGGGTACAGCGACGGACCAGTTGTTTGGCATGTGCGAAAGCTTGTGGGAGCCTGATCTTGTATGTGACATGACTGACACAATAACAAACCAGCAGCTAACATAAGCTTACAGGGACCGGACGAGCTCTTCGAGACGATATCACAATCGCTACTGAACGCGGTGGACAGGGACGCGTTGTCAGGCTGGGGTGCCCATGTCTACATCATCGAGAAGGACAAGGTTACGAAGAGGTTATTGAAGGGACGACAAGATTAGACGTCTCTTGTGGTGTGGGTGTCGACGACATGGGTTGGTTGTACAATACGTCTACTTTTGCTAGAGCAGATAATACCAAGCAGAGATGATGATTGATGCGTACACGGGAATGTATGATCTCGTGGTCTCGAGGCTCTCACGCTCTCGACCGCCCTTCAAACTGCGCTATTGATGCTTTCATGAACGATAGGCTGGAGCAGCCACCGCCACTACATCATCGCCTTCATACCGAACCTCATCCCGTCATGCTCATTTGCATGAACCTCGAAGTGTCCCGAGCATTTCAGTAACCTTCCTCAGTAACCATGTTTCTCTCTGGATGGAGCTTGTTTAGTCTCTCCACTGATTAATCCAGCTTCAAGAGACCTTGCCCTTGATTGAGAGATACGCAATGCACATTTGCATAGTCGTTTTCCACTCAGTTGTCAGTACTCGCAAAGCGCTAGGTAAAGTTAGGTGAGCTGCCCAGGGAGATGTACGGTGAGTGGGCGGAAAGATTCGGTGTGGCGGGCGTCCAAAGAGGTTCTCCACTTTAAAGTTTTCTGCCAGGTGCCTCTCTTCAAAAGTCCCCTTCAGCATCACATCCCAACGCGCCAGTTGATGCCCCGCCATGAACAAACCATGGCGTTCTTCGTAAAACCCAGTGCTGCCGAGCTAGAACGGCGAAAGGTATGGTTTATTGAGTAAATGGTGTCGTAAGGAAGTCTTTGGCTAATACGCAAGCTACAGATAGTCGGTATCAACAAGGAAACCGTCACCGATGTCACCTCGACCGACTTCCCAGGCCACTACCCGGGCGAGGACAACTCCTGGGACTTGGAGGCATTCTCCCAAGGCTTCAATGTCAAATTCCACAATAACTCCCAATTCGATGCGTCCTTCTCTTTAATCGGTCTTGACGCCTCGATCGCCAATGCCTTCCGCCGCATCCTCATCGCTGAGATACCCACCCTTGCCATCGAGAACGTCTTCATCGAGAACAACACGAGCGTGATCCAAGACGAAGTCCTGTCGCACCGACTAGGTCTCATTCCATTCAAAGGCGACAAGGAAGGACTCCTGCACTTCCTCAAATGGTTTAAGAAACCCCCACCAGGCGCGGATCCCTATGCCAACTGCTTTGACTTCAACACGGTCCAACTCGAGTTGAGTGTCGAGTGTACCAAGAAAGAGGGTGTGGACCCGAATAAGGAGGACGACCCCGCCAAGCTGTATAATCATGCCAATGTTTATGCCAAGGATATCGTCTTCACGCCCATGGGTCAGCAGGAGGAGTATTTTACACCACCGAGACAGCCGATTGCGCCTGTCAACCCGGATATTCTGATTGCGAAGATGCGCCCAGGTCAGGAGATTCGGTTGAGTATGCACATGCATAAGGGTGTTGGGTCGGATCACTCCAAGTTTTCGCCGGTGGCTACCGCGAGTTACAGACTTTTGCCGACCATCGAAATAATCAAGCCGATCTTAGGAGCGGACGCGGAGAACTTCCAGCAATGCTTCCCAAAGGGAGTCATTGGGATCGAGCGGGTGACAGCAGAGGAGGCGGCGAGGGAGGGAAGTGGATATGAGGGCCACAAGGGAGAGAAGAAGGCTGTGGTTGTCGACACTATGAGAGATACGGTCAGCAGAGAGTGTTTGCGCCATAAGGAGTTTGAGGGTAAGGTCAGACTCGGCAGGAGGAGGGATCACTTCATCTTCTCCATCGAAAGCACCGGGCAGTGGGACTCGGATGAGTTGTTCCTTGAGGCAGTCAAGACGCTCAAGGTCAAGTGTAACAAGTTGGAGAAGCAAGTGGTTAACATGGTGCGGTAGGGGGGATGAAGTGCAGTGGATGATAAAAGGAAGAGAGGCTGAGAATTCTTTGTCTTGCATATTATAGACAGGACATTCACCTTAGATGGTATGGCGTCTAGGAGTCTTACGAAACGGCAAGGGCGGTTTTCCTGCTGTAATTTATATCGTTTTGATCAAGCCACTGCTTGGTGTTCGGCCGATATCTCTTGCATCTATCTGGTTCTCTTGATTGAATTCAATGCCGCTCCATGAACGCCTCTTAACGCCCCTTATTTCGCTCTATGCTTTCTTCAATCCAGAAATGCCCACTGGTACATTAACAATCATTTGAAGCGGAGTGCAAACTTGAACGACACGGATGGGAAGGCGGGATCCGTCACACCGATCTGCTCGCCCTCCTCCAGCCCTAGCTCAAGTAAAGTCTTGTCCATATTTGGCCTGGTCTGTTCCTCCAAGCCAGGCGGAGATTGCATATACAGCGTCTTCTTCTCAGTTCGCACACTTGGCTTCTTCAGCTGCGCGCTAGGGTTCACAGCCAGAGCCTCGATCAGTTCCTTCAGCGTCCAACCCAGGTTCACGTCCAGATCGCGAGCACGGTTTCCACAGACCGGACAATCTGGTTTCTTCTCGGTCTGGAAGGTGTAGGTATAGATTGAGTCATTGCCCGAATACTGCATGTAGTTGTTTTGTTCGGGCATACCCAAGAACGGCGCGCAGTTGGTCGCGATCTTGAGAGCCTCGTTGCAACAACTCGCGGCGATGATGGCGTTGGTCGAGGCAATGGCTGGGATAATGTTCTTGACGACGCCTTGGGTGCGCGAGTAGGTCACACCGGGGATGTTGAATTCCTCCGCCCGCGCAAGGGCCTTTTGGTACAGCCAAGTAATGTGCTCCGGATCGTCCTTGTCCAGCTTGGGAAACGGCTTCTCCTTGTCCCAGGCTATTTGATGTGCCCACTCGATGCAGTGCTCTGGCTGTCGTGGTATGGTAGCGATGGTGCAGAGGGGAACTTGGGCGCGTGGAACATGCATGTCCAGCATACACTCAATACACGCGGTCATGGTGGGGAGGATGACCCGTGACTGGCCCTGAAAGCCTTCCGTGCCGCCGTCAATCAGTGGTATGAAGCTCTCAGGATTCTCCTCATCGACCATGTCGACTAGCGTGGCGTTGATCCATCTCCGGGCTTCTATGCTGTCCAGGCCACAGACGATGATCTGGAACTGCATGTAAAAGTCCTCGTCAAATTCCTGGATCTTGCACTTATGCGGTGTGATGCTAACGCCCTTCACTCGACTCTCGACGAATGCGGCGGCTACTTCTGCCTTGAACTTGCCGACGTCTGACTTGCGGAAGAGGAACTGGCGGTTGAGATTCGAAATGTCAATCGTGTCTAGACAAGGCTCGAGTCAATATGTTGCTTTAAACATTGGTCATTCTGCTGCTGCATACCCATATCTATAACATGGATGTTCTTGAACCCGGAAAGCGCCAGATTCTTGAGTAACTCGCATCCTAAGCCACCGGCACCTCTGCCACGGCGTTAGCACAAGGTTACCTGGGCCAGTGGCTGGGACAATCGTACATGACCAGAACCTTCATGTTATCCATGTTTTGGGCAACGGCACTGCCTTCGAAGACATCGAGGTCTGTGAACGGACCAGGCCGTGTTCGAATGCGATCGAGGTACTTCCTAAGCGTCGCGATGCTACAGTCAGCTTGATGACGATGTCATAATGGAGGAACACGGCGGGAGGGTTTCTGGAACGCTTACCATCGTAAAGGCTCGATCGACGGGTACACTTCAACTGATGCCATCATGCAGGATCTGATTGCCTATTCAACATCAGACGCTTCCTAATCTAGGCTGATGGTTGTTGTGTCGATAAGTGCGGACAGGAGGGTCGAGGGGCAGGTAGCTCTTATCGATAAGCGGGGCGTGCTCGATGTTGAAGTCAACAGTCAACAGTAAAGTAGGCGTGAAACAAACCCCAGGTCGGCACCCAAGTATTTGTCTGTTGACCAGACATGAGCTTTGAGTTCTCGTTCACTCATCAGAGAAAGACAAGTTTTGGTTACGACGAACAGCTCGGAATCTGATCTCTGTCAAGGTTTGGTGGATCAACAGCGAGAGTGCTACAAGATGCAACCTTAACACCTCCAGGAACCACGCACCCACATGAGGCATACCACAAGTTACATGCGCTAGAATCGTAGCCATGGATGACTTTCTAAAACCCGTGAGCGTACGTCGGACTGGCGGCCCATTGCTCCAGAAGGTATCTGCTACCACCACCAACGGAAAACCAGTCCATATCACATCAGCTCGGCAGCCTTTCCCACCAGCATCACCAGAAGAAGCCTTTGAGATCCTCCGAAACGAGCCGTCTTACGAGGCTCTGGTTGCTGTGTTGCGATGGCTCAGTCTGGAGAGGCTACAACAAGGCGCCTTCAATATAGGCAGACCCAGCCCCACAGGCTCCCAGATCATACAGGTCCTGGTCACGGAAATTGCTCCAAACTACTGGGACATTTTCAGAGAAGACGCTTCCGAAGAGAAGAAGGGGAAGAAATCCACTACTTTGCAACTGTTATTGGGTAGCCTACAGAGCATTCCTGGCGTCAACGCGGCTCTCCTCCGTCTTCGTGCCCTTACGCAAGAAGCCAAATCAGAAAAGAAAGATGTCAAACGCCATGATCTCAATATAAATCTGAGGATAGCACTTGATATGCTAAAGGACATACTGGATGGCGCGGACGCTGTTGAGACGATATGGAAGGCATCGAATCTTGGTTCTAAAAACCCTACTCAGCGCCGACCTTTGGAGCAGGAGTTCGTGACTCTGCTGGGGAGCGGAAGGCTTGTGTCATGGGTCGCTGAAGCAGAGGACGTGATCCGACTTACCTCCGGAACAAAACGTGGTAGTGACAGTTGTTGGGTTTCCGACGGCGCAGAGTACGCCAGATGGATTGGCCGAAATGTCGCCTTGTGGATCGGCCATGGTCCATCTCCTGAAGATGCAAAGCTTTGCTCACAGCTGCTGGCAAGGTCGCTGCGTCTGGGGTACACTGGTGCGTGCGCTTGTCCAAGCTCCGTTCTGTGCAGGTGAATACTGCTAACCTCTTGTGCTTAGACATCGTGGTGAGGATTCTGGTTGTGAAGGCCGAGGGCTCTCAGCATGTCAAGGGTGGTATGCTTGGGCCGCTCTTGAAGGATATGTCAGCCCTTGACCAGCGGAAAATCATCTTTTCACTATTAAAACACTTCGCCGAGGCGCATTTGAACAAGCTGGACAGATGCGAGACTAAACAGAGCCAGGATATCATTGCTGGTGTCGTCACGATTCTAGGTGATATAGTAGAGATAGGGGAAGGACAGGTCGCCCATCTAGTCTCCTGGTTGACGAGCTCCTCCGGGGCTGGATTAGGAGATGGAGTGGGGATCCGACGAGCAGTCGTGGCCGTAGTAGCCCAACAGCGAGATGCTCTTATTGACACTCTCGAGAAGATGATTGCCCAGTTCGGAGATGCTCTGTATATCAAGCACTCTCCGCTGCTTCAGCAAGAAGCCCACACACAGGCTCTGCTGCTCTGTGCCGGCTATGTCCACAGGCTCGCGCCCACGAAGCTAGTCATGATGACGAGGTATGGTGCTTGGCTCAATGCTATTTCAAACAGACTGTCAGCGTCACAAGAAAGGGCACGGTTTCTGGGCATGGTCGTTGGAGAAGCTATAACTGGTCTCCATGAAAAAGGGGATAAGAAACTGGACTTTCACCAGGAGGAGACTAACGGCGATGAGGGCTTGTGGTACAAGGGGCTGGTCTGTGTGGAGGATAAACCAGGGTCACTAGAAGCTCTCAGACCGAAAACATCAAGTCCAGAAGTGCAACCGAAGACGGTGAAGAAGGCACCGCAATCTATTAAACCACAGCACAAAGGACCCGTCCGAGCACCAACACAAGGCTTCATCATCGAGGAGGTGGATGATGACGAGGATGAAGATGATGACCTGATACCCTACGCCAAGCCAGACACAGATGAAGAGGACTCCGACGATGATGCAACATTAGTACAGAAAAATAAACCAAAGGCACCGGTTTATATTAGAGACTTGATCCGATATCTCCGTGATTCGGACAACTACGACCACCAGAAGCTTGCTCTCAGCACAGCTCCGACGCTCATCCGCCGGAAGGGCAATTTCGGAACCGAAGTCAAAGAACATGCAGAGGAACTGGCATCTCTGCTGATCGGTCTGCAAGACAAGTTTGAGATTGAGGACTTCTACAACCTACGGTTACAGGGAATGATTGCTCTGGTGGTCACGCAGCCGGAAATGATGGGCCAGTGGTTTGCCAAAACATTCTTCGACGGCGATTACTCTGCTTCACA
Organism: Coniochaeta pulveracea; assembly: GCA_003635345.1. NCBI lineage: Eukaryota > Fungi > Ascomycota > Sordariomycetes > Coniochaetales > Coniochaetaceae > Coniochaeta > Coniochaeta pulveracea. The sequence continues at coordinate 17,619 of QVQW01000097.1, read as the reverse complement.
GCGTGGCGCCATCTTGGCCGTTCTTGGAATCGGAGCTCGAGAGATTGCTGGCTTCGAAACATCCGAGTACACTGCAGCCACCTCCTTTCCCTCCAAGACTCTCTCAGACAAGATGGAGAGGCTGTACATGGGTTCGCAGTCTCGCGACCAGTTATTAGCATCATCCAACCTAAAAGCCCTCCCGCCCAACGCTCTCGACACAATGGCTCAGTCGCTCACCACATCCTTCCTGGCCCCTTTAGCGGCAGAAGCAGCAGACAAGACTACTGGTCCAGATGTTCTCAAGCTCTCAACATTCACGTCCCGCCTCGAACAGCAACAGAACTCTTCCGACTCCCCAAATGTGAAGCGCAAACAGACCTCAAACAAACCAAGGATACGTGCCATACCCAACACGACTGCTCAGATTTTATATGCTTCGTTCTTTGAACCCTTGGCGGCTCGCTTCCAAGCAGCCCTTCGATCCTCCTCAGCTCGGACACGAGCGGTCGTCACCTCTCAGCCCCATCTGCTAGCCACATATATTCGTACACTGGGTATCGTGGCTCACGCTGCTGGCCCTGGTACCCTTGCGCTGCCGGCCATGACGGCTGAACTCTGGCGATTACTACTAAGGGCCAGGGGAGCAAGCGGAGGGGACGTGGGTGTCGTGCGAGCTATTCTGTTTGCACTGCTGGCCTTGTTGGAGGTCAACGAAGGCCGAATGAGGGACATTTGTGCTGAAATGGGCAGTGAAGTGGTCGAGACGATGGAATGGGTCAGTGTTATATTTGATGGAACAAGAGGTGATGATGGCGGTCAGGGTGAGGAGGGTGAAATAAAAATGTTGGCGGCGGCCGTGTTGATACGATTACGGGACGGCGTCGAGAAGTACCGAGCCCTGCTTGTTGGCGATATGATCGGGCTACAGTAGCCGGCATAGACAAGCCCTTGATTATCATCGGATGAGGAGAAGGTTCTAATCTAAAAGTGGGAGGAAACTACTGACAGCTAACTCTATCCTTGTAGCGGTATGGCTGTTTCAGTCAGTGCCCTTTGACGTCCAGCGTCACTCGGGTTCCAACTTGATCTTCTTTTGGGGACCAAACATGTCCATGATACTCCTCTGCGTACTAAGCTCCTTCTTGATGCTTGGTTCCTTACTTCGAGATTCGCCTTTGACCCTTTCTTCCAACAAGGCTTGCTCCTGTTTAACAACCATCTTCCTCGGCCGTTTGGCAAACGAGGACTGCAACTCCTGCAACTCATTCTGCGCATCCACATCATCCGGGTTCTCGTCCTCGCATACCTTTACCATGCCGTGACCCTTAGGATCCAATATCCTTGTCCCATCCACGTCTAGCGCGTCCGGCCCATCATCACCACTTTCCGTCTCCGCCTCACTAGCTGTCTCGTCGTCATCCACAACAACCACCTCCTCTTCTTTGATCTTGACTTGCTCTTCCTTCTTCGCTGTCTCAAATCTCGCCAGAGCAGCAGCAGCCCTCAGCTCCCTTCCTCTCGCACTCCCCGCCACCCTGGGCTTACTCGCAACTCTCTTCCCTTCCAACTTCCGTTTCACCTCCTCATCCTCCCCCAACACGCTCCCATTGACTCCAAACTTCTTTCTGATTCTCCTTTCCTTCTGTTCCTTGTAGCTCAACCTCGGCTTCCTCTTCCGTCCCCGACTTCGATACGTGCCGCCACACAAATGCTCCGGCAACGCCTCACCTTCAGCAACAGTATTCCGTTCCCACATCCCCGTCCCCAACAGCGCGCCTCGCCCCCAGATTCCCTCACCCGTGTAGGACCGATTCCACAACCCGCGCATCTGCTCCGCGTACTCGTTCCTCACAGCCCAGAATGCGCGGGAGTGATTCATCTGCTTGCAGTGGGCCAGTTCGTGCATCATCACCATCTGCACATAGTTGAAGGGCAACCAATGCCCGGATCGTGCTTTTAAGACCAGCTGGATGACCTCGCCGGCGTTGAAGTTGCGGCCGACGAACTCACGATTGGGTTCGTACTCCTCCAGCGTGGTGACGGAGAGGTGGTGAGAGCGCATTATGGGGAGACATTGTGCTGCTATCCGTTCAAGAAAGTCTTGGGCTACTTTCTCGTCTGGACCCTTGAGAGGTTTGATAAAGATGATGCGGTCGTTTGGCTGTGACCGCTTTGCGTTCAGACGCTGGATCCCTAGTGGCATCTTGTGCCGATGCGTGGACGGGAAGGCGCAGGAGAGTCAGCGAGACAAGAGGTCTGAATTACCAGACAACACGAACATGAGCCGTCTGACCGGAACGCAAACCGTCTGTTTCGTTTACCTTTTGGGTGGCCCTTGCAACCCGTTTTGTTCTAGTTGCGATCCAGTGCCTTATGGATTTGGTTTGCCACACGCGTTAAGTGGGTGGATCTGTGTCTTATCACGGAACAATCGCCATATCACGTGCTTTATGCTGCTCATTGTGCGGTACTGAAGTGCACACACAAAACACTGGCCACATATCTGTGTGTGCGTTGCTACGGCTACTCAGGATGTTCAAAACGAGATGTGTCATTACTGCATGTTCGAGAAATACGCCTTGCAGAAGACCAGTGTGTTCTTTCTGTGTAGTAGGACTGGTGCAGTCGTGTTGTCCCAGGCATCCTGTTTCTCAGGTTTCCCATTCGCTGGCTGCTACGTACTGCATAGACATGGGTGGAAAGCCAGAGGGCCCACCACTCGCAGTCCTGGGAGGGCCCACCACGATCCTGGGGCCAATCCACTCCGTGGGCACTTCCCGTAGGGCTGAGAGCTTATTGTGTTTATCATGAGCATCGCGGATTTGCAGGCTTATGCACGAGATGTTGGGCGGTCGTTTGAGACTACATGTTACCTACTCCGCAGAATGGTTTGTGCAGGCGGCAGGATCAGCCTTGTACGTATATGTAAGGTACCTCTATGTATCTGTGTGTATATTTTTGTAATGTGTGTGTATATACGTCTCATGTGAGGGTATGGGTGTACGTATATGTCTGGTTATGTCTGTGTGTACGTGCCGTGCATATGTGGTTGTTTGGTGCGTCTACACAAACCATTTTACGGAGTACCACTGAGTACGTGCATGGTAACCATCACCAGCTGAGCCCCCGGGGTCGAAACACCGCATTATCCGTGGCCGTAAGAATGGACCAATGAGGCAGTACGCCCGTTCATTTGAGGATCGTTTGCTTGAAAGGTGCAACTCGGTCAGCAGAATGGTTCCATCCTGCGGAATGAGGGCTCACCGTGCTCGAGCAGAACACGAACAGAAAGGAACAGAGCAGCATGTAACAATATCATTACATTCACGAGATGCGGACAGATATTCAACCGCTTGATTGGTGACATTAGACAGCGAGCTACGGCAGCAGTGGCCTCGAAACCAGTGAAGTTCGAAATTCACAAGCCCCCTTACTCCGCCGACACGGGCGGAGCAACATGCGGGCTGAGAACCGATCCATGTGGGATCCACTGCTCGACGGGCAGGTACCTCTCCCTTTTGCGGTTCATTGGAGTCCAACGTAACCACTTAGTGTTCTAGCCAGCATAATCATGATACGTCACTGCTTGCGTGCACTGTCGGTCCTAGAGTACCAGTAATGCAAGTCCCGCCCATTCAAGATGGTGCGGTTCGTAGCTACAACGAGTGCCGACTTGTGAATACGAGCGCCGGTGCAAACACGCAGCTCCGATAAGCCCCTAGAGTGTAGCAGTACGTTGTCAAAGTGAAGTCACGCTGAGACAGAGACGGCATATTGTACTATGTTTCTCATGGCAAACGGCATTGAGGCCGGTTGACTTGGAGAGGCACGTGGAGGCTTTCTCGAGGTAGGTAATTTCTTGATGAGCCATCGGTCAAATCGCAACTGGCAATGCTTGCATTACCCCAAAGCTTACGGATCCACAGGAGTGGATCTCGGGGCTCGAAGGATGCAGGACTAGTCCATCTTGAGCATTAGTGCGATGGCTGAAGCGGCACGGTTTTAGGCAACCACCGTTAATGTTGGATCGTGCATTTCTCATCAACTTCCCCTTCCGCTTCCTCCTCGTTTCTGACCTCCTGATTCTCTCTCATCCCATCTTGCTCTTTTCAGTGCGTTCGATACATCTCTTGTTTTCGGGGTGAAGCTTTGAGGCCATTTTGCTTTTGGCTGTTTCGCGCCGGACGTTCGTTCTGCCCCTGCCTTCACACACAAAGCATCCTCGAGGTCAACCTCCGGCTTCGATCCCTCCCATCCCTTCTCTTTACTTCGAACGTAACGGAACGCGTGGACAACGGCCAACGTGCTCCTGAGCTTCATCACCCCTGCTCGCATCCCGGCAGCTCCGGTCGAGCAAGCAGCTCAGCGTATTCGTACACCGGTCGTTTATGGTGTACAGAGCCAACACATCAACCGACACCGTAAGCGCTTTTCCTTTCCCTTTCCCCCCTTCTGTATGTCGTAGACCCGCGCGCTCGAAACTTTCTCTTGTGGTACTGTTATCAGTCAACACATACGGCACATTCACCTCCACAACCCTTTCGCCGATTGACCAATCTGCCGGCTGGCTTTCCTGTCACGCCTCGATAGCTCGGGCACTTGCTGCATTGAGGCTCGGCACAACCAACCGCTGTGACTCATTCAACCGTTCCTCAGCCCTAAGAGACTCTAGTCGCCACATACTGACCCCCCTGTCTTTGACCAGTCCTCCTCTGCTCTACTTCAGATAGTCCTGCAGTACCCCACATCTACCAAGATGTCGTCCAACCCTCGAAGGACTCCGGTGACTCGTCCAGACTTTGCTGGTTTGACACTTAAGACGAACATGGGCCTGAAGAAAGGTTCCACCTTTCATTCTCCCAAATCCCAGGAACCTACAACATTCCGACCACCCTCCCTCCCGCGCCGTTCTCAGACCAGCCTCGACGATGTTATTGGTGCCAACCGTCGCCGCGCCGCCATAGCTATCGGCGACATTGAGCACAGCCTGAATACTTTCAGTGACGACCTCTCTCGCGTACTAGACAACATTCGCGACGATAGTCTTCCTCTTCCCCTTGGACTTCTTCACCATACCGTCGATTCGAGCATCATGGCCGAGAAGTCGCAAGGTCGTGCTTTGCGGTCTCGAACTAGGCGTACATCACGACAGTCCGACAGCGGTCTCGGTTCTTCCATCCGGACTTCCACGGAGAAGCAGTCAGTAAAGGCATCCGCCCTTACGAGATCTGCTGCTGCTGCTGCTGCTTCCACCACCGACGATAATTTTCCTGCGCTCAGCGAACGGGCCACCAACCGCATTGTCGAACACGTTCTGAGACCCTTATTGGCAAAGCCCGCTTTCAAGGACTTTCATTCTCTGGTTCTGGAGTGTCCCAGAAAGATAAAAGAGAATGAGATTGTCTGTCTCCGCGACGTCGAGAAGACGCTACTGCTAGTTGCTCCGGTAAGTCAAGATCACTGCGATAAAGGAGCCAAGAGATATACTTACCGTGTGCCCTGCTTAAAGGAGACAAGCCGCACGAAGCAGCTATATCTTGACTTCAGCCTCACCACCGTCAGATGTATCCAGGCTACAGTGGAATACCTCACCGATCGGGAACTAACCCGCGAGCGCGACCTTCCCTACACCAGTGGCTATTTCCTCGACCTTGTCGGCCAGATTCAGCAGTACGCACAACAACTTGCTAAAAGCCAAGTCAAGGGAGGTGCATCAACTGAGATGCACGTCGATTCGTATGTTGGTTCTGTCGCGTCCCTTTCTTATCATATTGCTAACCTTGCTCGTAGTACTGACGAGGTCAAACTGCACGGAGGTCTTCTCGTCAACGGCAAGCCAGCCGAGCTCGTTCGCGTCACAAAGGACGGAAAGGCTTTTTCTCTTGCCACCGGTCAGCCAATCGACGTTATCGACGAGGAAGTCAAGGAGTCAGCACGAATCAAGAGATCCCTGAGCGAGCAGCTCGAGGACGACGAGAGCATCATGCGGTCTATGGCTCGCCGCAAGAAGAACGCCACTCCTGAGGAGTTGGCGCCGAAGAAGTGTCGTGAGCCCGGCTGCAACAAGGAGTTCAAGCGTCCATGTGACCTCACCAAGCATGAAAAGACGCATTCACGCCCGTGGAAGTGCCCGGTTGTGACCTGCAAGTATCACGAGTATGGCTGGCCCACGGAGAAAGAGATGGATCGCCACCACAACGACAAACATTCTGCGGCCCCGCCCATGTATCACTGCTTGTACAATCCGTGCCCGTACAAGTCAAAGCGCCAGTCCAACTGCAAGCAGCACATGGAAAAGGCTCACGGCTGGACCTATGTTCGCACAAAGACAAACGGGAAGAAGGGCTCGAGTGTTCCCGGTGGCAGCGTGACCCAATCCACGCCTCAGCTGCATAATCTTCCCACACCGGAGTACAGCCCCAGTATCCAAACACCGCTTAATGACCCGACGGCCAACTTCCCACTTTTTGGAGACAGCAGCCTCGGCAACCTCGACTTCCCGGTTCTTGATAACCACTTTGAGGCCAACTATGATATGACCATGATCCCTCAAGACCTCCACCTCGAGCCGGATCTCGACTTCATGCCCCTCGACAATCCCACCCCGTCAACCGATTCCGGCGCTGATCGCAACTCCGCTTATCAGGACATTGGGAACGACTTCACCCTTGATGAGGACATCTATGCTGCAACTGTACAGCTGCCGCCCAATCCGCTTGATACCTTCTACGCTAAAGGGTATGTGCCGCCGCAGCAGTTCGGAACCCTCCCCGCCTCGGACATGATTCCACTCCCATCGGCCACGCATCTCTCACCGATTGGCCAAGGAAACACCATGCTGTACACACCGTCGTCAATGGTCAGTGTCGACGACGAAGGCTTTATTGATGGCCAGAACGACTTCAACGCAGGAGGCATGAGCGGCGATTTCCTGCTGTACCCTGAGAGTAACCAACAAAAGCCGATGGCGTACAGCCATTCCCTCTTCCCAAATACTGATGTGTCCAGTCTTGCCGCTGGATACTCCCAACCAAGCACTCAGGAGATCATGAACGCTCTGCAGAACTTGGAGCACATGGATTGGTCTACGGAGACTGACCAGTACCTTAGCTCTTCAATTTAAAACAGCAAGACAGGGTGGTTGTTAGATTACTCGGCCGTGCGGCGTGGACAGGTTGAGTTTATGTTTTACTTATGATATGATGAAGCGAAACCGGTTTCCTTGGCGTTTGTGAGGTGTCTTGTACAGTTAGGACGGCTATGGCCGACTGTCGATATGGGTTTCTATGGATTGCGGTACTTCAACGCGCGTTGACCCATCTCCTATGCTTGAGATTGTCTTTGCTTGAGTTTCTGTTTCTTTATTTCTGGTCTCAGTTGTCGTTTCAGCACTTCTCAATGTGCAGCTTTGGACAAGTTGAGGATGTGGAATCATCAAGCAACAATGGTCATGCCGGCGGTTAGGCAATTACCTCTCATCCATAGTCTAGACACAGCGGGAAACACTTGTTTCATTCATGGAGACCATCTCCTCGTGTGATTGTAATGCTTTTACCATCCCTACGCCAGGACCCCTCGTAAGCCCCTCAGCGATACTAATATTTACGACATCTTCTGCATCAAGTACCTCGAGCCGCGAGAGTCATCTGGCCAATTCCAATCCGGAGGTACGTTTTCGAAGCCTTGGTAACCACCCAACTTGTAGGCACCTCTGATCACTCTGGTGCCCCAAATGAGTCCCACTTGTTGAAGTTCCAGGTTGCTGGTGGTTATCCACGCGCACGTGACCAGTGATCAGTCCCGCCGTGATAAATTTGGCAAGCACTTTGAAAAACTTCAACATCTCTACCTCTCCTTCCACGTCAGACGCAATTACCGTCATGAACGCTTTCATCTCGCCGGCTTGTCTGCACTTGAAGTCGCTTTTCCGCCGGGACTAATAGTGAACCTTTCTCAAGGTCATCGATGTCTAAGAAAATCAGTACTCGTGTCACAGGTGCGGCCTCTGAAAACTAACCTCACAGCACGAACCCGTCTTGCATCAACGAACATCTCCTGCTCTCATGCCAGTGGTACGTTTCACGTTTACTATCCTATCAGCAAACCGTGTTCTCGTCCGCTTGTCGCACCTCTCAAAATGATGAAGTACGCAACACGTTTGCACCCTCAATCTCAAATTAGGAAGAGCCGTCTGAGACCGCCCCGAGAACTCAAAGTCCCTTTCCATTTCTGTCTCCGGGCCTGTTGACAGCCTACTCTCTCGCCTCTTCGATCCTGGGCCGGATCCCCTTCTTCCTGAAGTGTTCTAGGGACCCCCTGTTACCGTCCTCACCTGTCGGCCGGGGGCACTGGAGCATGGAAGGGGGTTGGGGCTATGGCAAAAGGTTGGAGGTTTCGGGCGGGAGCAAGGAAGCCGAGGGTTAGCTGGGGGTAGCAGATGGGTGGGATTCTCCTTGGCGTTGGCTGCGTCGAGCTGCTCCCTGTCCGGCCATTGGGCGATGGCTGCACCGTCATGTGCTGCTGTTGGGATGGGGAGTGAGGAGGCGTATGCTGGCGTGGGGGGGTTGTGCTTATAACCTGGGTTTCTGAAGAGTTGTGTGACAAGTGGACTTGTTACGATGTGATCGAATGCTTGTTAGCATGTGCTAATTTTGAGTCCGCTTTAGGTTCTGCGTTTATGGTCGTTGCCAGGTCCTGTGTTGGTTGTTTCACGGCACGTCTGAGTCTTTGCTGTTGGTGGTGGATAAGCGCGTCTCTTTCCGTCTCGTTCATAGGATACATGAAGTTGATAGGCACCACATTGATACTTTCCCAGCTCTTACCGAGCTTGATCAACCTTTGGCAACTGTTACAATGTAGACATCCCCATGGTCATGAAACCATGGTTCAGGCCATAGGACCAACTGGAGAGTATGCTCGCCAGGGCATACTTGATAAGGACCACCGTCTGACTACCTAAACTAGAATCTGCCTAGGAGATGCCCTTGTTGTAGGTGCCGTCACGAACGACGCGATGTCGTGGCGTACTCAGATTCTGCTCTTTTCCTGGGACTAGCTCCTAAGTCATGTACTGTCATGACTCGTCAACTACTGGTTCCGTGGTCTAGTGGTTATGACTGTTCGTTGTGGAACATCCTTTCGAGGATATCGCCATATACCGAACCAGCCCGTGTTCGATTCACGGCGGAGCCATCGTACCCTTTTGTCTCTGAGTAGGTCCAAGACTGCTCTTTTTTGTTGCTCCCGAGTCCTTGGCCGCGTACTGTTTGTTCATGGCTGTACGTGATGAATACTTTCCACCAAAGCTAGGGTGTCCATGTGTTCCGTTGTGTCTCCCCAGCTACCGCAATTCGACTTACATGCTGGCTTCGGAATGTCCATCATATGACTGAGATTCCGATAGGACAGTAGCTGGATGCTGGCAACTCGGTCCCTGGTCCTGCGCTTACAGTAGTAAATCATCCCCTTAACCCGCCGTGACGCACACGCCTGTGTGAATGCACTTGGTAATGCACGGTGGGGGAATACTTGGGCCCTTTAGGGATGCAGACTACCTTCTACATACCTATCTTACTTCACGATCGTCCCCAGCGTAGTCCGGTCATGATGCATAGGAAAAGCATAACATCTCCTTATCTCCTCTATACCAAGAAGATGTGATGTCCGGTGGCTATGGGTCCAATCTCAGGCCGTTGTAGAACTTGAACCAGATCTCTGGGCACAGTCTGATTTCTCGTCATGTACAAATGAACCAACATTTGCATGCCGCAGATCTCCGGAAACTCACTACTTTGCTCATGCGTAGTGATAATCTTAGTGAGGCTACGGGCCCGTCATGCTGCGCCTCAAGGTCAGCAGCCGCTGATGTTTTATGTGTTCGTCCACGTCTCGTCTCGTCTGGAGTTGACTTGTATCATCTTCTCTACTTTAACATTTCGTACAAGACTGTCAACATGGCCGGATTCGAAGGCCTAGTCGTCTTCCGTTGACCACATGGAAGGTTCATGGGTTATTACCAAAAAAGATACCCACCGTCGGAGGCCTGAGACGATATGAGGCTGTCGATAGTGTCACGGATCCCTTCACATCGTCAACTAGATCAACGGAAAGCAAAGTCTACTGCGTCCAGATCAACTCCCGACCACGGATGCAGTAACGGCAAAAGGAAGAAAGTAAAACGTACAACACCAGGGATTCCCCGGTGGTCACCCACCCGAGTACTAGTCTGGCGATCACTGGGTTATCTAGGGGAGAGCGGACGGGATCCCGAGTTTTCCAATGTCTATGGTCGTACGTGGAAGTTTGTGCTCGGATTCTGCGCTATATTGGCGGCCCTGACTTGAGCCGTTGGTTGATTCTGTCTGGTCGAGGCTTGGACCCCCCTCTTGCTGTGGAAGCCACTCGTTGGATGTGTGCAGGCCCTAGTATATGGGTATATAAGTCATCATAGGAGAACGCTATATAAGTAGCAATGTCCTCTATTCAGTTACCTCCAGTGCTAGCGCTGGTCGACTGAACAGTTCTCTGACTCCTCAGGAGGAGATCGTTGCGTGCTGCCCCGTGAGGGCTTTTGGCCTGAAGTGACCTGGACCATTCCATTTCTCGTGAAATACGACCGCGATCTGGGCCGATCCTGGGTACAAGTGGGTAAAAGGTCCTCCCGCGGTCTTGTCGTGTGGTATGTCGCTCTTTCCGTTTTCATCTGCATTGGTCCTGGCAATCAGTGCCCCTTCCCTGCTTTACCTGCCCACAGAAGGCATATAGACGAAAACACGCCGTCATTTGTCAACAACCCGGTACTTCTTCGTGGCTCAACGGGTAAGTGGTGTAGTGATGAGAATAGTTAGTCTTCGCGTTCTCAGATGGTTCGAGGACCAATTGGTGAAACTGACCAACACCAGACACTATCTGAACATCACTTCTTGGCCTTTCTCTATATTCACGGCAGTGAATAGATCCTGTATCTCGTCCCAAGAAATTTCTTTAGCTCACTCAAAGTGTGCCCAGCCACACAGTAGTTTCGAGAGACTTGTTTGTCAATATGACTCTTGGGTATATAAGCACCTGGGCTGTGGTGCGGATGCACTTTCCACCTCTTCCTACCTTCCATCTGACCAGGAACCCGGCTGAGATGGCTTCCTCTTCGCTTTCTCGAGGAAACCCAGAAAATGAAAGCTTGAGAGATCCATCAAGTGGTCGTGCCTTACTACTTGATGGTAGAGCGATGTGTTTCTATGCATATCGTCAGTCGAGACAACTCCATGGTTCGGAGGCTTGTACCTGCGGCCTCCTTTGTGACACCTAGTAGTTCTATCTCCAGTTCCAGTTCCAGTTTCAGCTCGTCCTGTTTCTATCTTGGTCCCAAATATATGGCTTACGCTCTTCGGGCAGCCCCCGGATCCGCTCAGACAGCCGACTTCTGTTCCATCTTAGGGTATGTGTGGCCAGTAGTATCGACCATAAGCTGACCATACGTTGCTTACGTTGCAGGTCGCTTCGCTACGGCTTGCCCGAAAGACAAGATTCTCTCATTTGCTTGTAGCGTTCGTTCCCTGTGACTAATGACCTCTTGCCTGGCCTCGAACCGCGCGATCGTAGAGGTTTACACTGTCCACTATCAATGGCAGTGAGGAGGTTGATATGCATAGTCACTCATGTCCAAAAAAAAATGTGAGAGATAGTGTATCAACTGTGTGAGCACCTTTACCTCGAAAGGGCAAAGTCAGGGTAGCAGCCGTCTGTGTCAGGGTGAGCTCCATGCCAAAGCGACTGGGCTCGAAGATGGAGCCATGAGTGCTGCTGCTGGATCAAACACAGCCTGTGATATAGTGTCAAAGTTGACTCGCACGGGATGCAGGAATATTGAATTCCAGAAGTAGCAAAACTGGTCCATCCAAGAACGATGCCTGAACCGAAGCCCAGGCTATCATCAGTGAGGCAAGTATCTAAGACATGAATGGAGCTGTGAGGCAGGCTATGTCATGAGTACTGCTCATACATAGAATGGGTGAGACGTTCATCCATGTACTAAGGAGTTAGCTCACCGTGAGACAGTCCAATTCAGACTGTCATCGACTGGAATCTGGCAGTGAACTGGGTGTCGCGCAGAATCAGAGCATCAAGGCCTGAAAGTATGTTCTCAACTAAATTCCGGAGACACAGGTTCGGGTTTGCTAACGCCACGCATCTCAATCATACTTTTGGCTGTTATGCTCTATATCCACCGTGCGGTTTGGTCTCAATCCATATCGGCCTTATACACATGTCGCCACGTTGATACCGGCTGCAGTTTCGGCATCCACGCAAGACAGACCAAAGGCAGAAGACAGCCACGCTTCAGAACGATTGTAGTTCTCTATGGCCCAGGCAGATGAACTGTATTGAGCTGGACCGACGATCCAGCCGGTTCCACCGCCCGGGAACGGGGACTGCTGTTGGATCCCAAGCAGCCGGTATGCCCATATCGGCGTCCGAAGCCAAATCGAGCGCTCACTCCGTCTCTAAGCGGGTCTGTCTGTATCGTCATCCCCAACAGCCTTTTCCTAGACTGATAGAAGACAGGCCTTTCCCAGAACCCTTCATGTTTCTTCGTTCATAGCCGTCTCGTGGGCATCGCGGATCATGACCCAGGCAACCGACAATGTAGTGAAAGGGGTTGCACGGATTGCTAACAAAGGCTGCGCGCTCAGGAAGCCACTCGATCAATGAAGCTGAGCCTGAAGCTGCCCATTGCCCATTGGGTATCATTTTCCCTGAGTCTCCATGGCCGGCTGAAAGTGACAACGGCCTCCGGCAAACGTGAGTCTGTCGCCGACTCAAAAAACGTGTCGTCCCTGCTGTGTCCCGCACCGACCCGTTTGCTCATTTGATCTCTTTTAGTTAGCCCACTGTTTATATCGATCGGTGTTATGGTGCCATCGTCTCTCGCTCGTGGTTTTGGGAAGGACTGTCTCCACAACACATGTAACTTGCAACGGCAAACATGGTGGCATTGTGGCATTGGGATTCTCATTCGAGTTTCGGACTGGTGTGATTTGCAACCCCACATGTACGGGGTTCCCATATATTCGGTCCGCAATGTTGTCTTGGACTTTCCCCTGCCAGGGTTTGTTAGTTGCTACCCTCCTTTCGGGTAATTTCTTCCTGTTCCCCTTTTTCCGGTCTACATGATTGATGACGTTTGATAGTACGGGCAGTGGTCTGAGTTCAGTCTGCATCTGGAGAGACCAAGACACAAAGAGGTCTTAGACATTCGATTCACTGCCGAAACACGGAGTTGACAATATCTTTGCTTGCCAGACACGGTTGGACCCAGCACAGCATGCGGGATAATCTGCAAGCATGGAGACCATCTGCCCCAGAATTGATGGTCCAAAAGGGTCCAATTTGATCTGATAATGTTGACGCTGATCTCAATGAACTGTCGCCAGTAGCGCTTTGCTGAATCGCGTGTAACGAGGACGTATGCGCATTTGCATCTTGCCTAGTGCGCGACGATAAGACAGTCATAGAACACAGCTCTTGCCCTTGAAGCTTGAAAGTAGATTGCTCGGTAGCAAGAGTGATCCTTTCAAAGACGAGCGCACATTCTCGCGAGAATGCAAGCCAAAGGCGACGGTCCGGGATGTGGTCCCGCGCCAGAACTTGCTTTCCGGCCTGGCTTCCGTGCGCTTGGACGGTCGCTACCGCTTCTGACCTATTCTACCGTAATATCTGCTCGGTACATGTCCTTCCAGAACAGAAGGACGCCAGGATTTTGTGCCAAGTCAGAGCATGGACAGGAAACGCAATGCTACTGATGAAACTCGCGTAAGCAGAAATCAGCAGAGCTCACCGGTTCGCCGAGGGACCCGCTTGGGAACGAACGGGTTCCTGCGCATCTTTGACATCTTGGGACAGCGATCCTGCATAATGGGTAACGTGGAGGGCATACGCAGTCCGCAGTTCGGAAACCTTCCATCTGCTTGACAAAAAACAAGCCCTCAAGAATGCTCGGCCATTCGCGACTCGCGACGTGTCAACAAGCCTGGATACGTACAGTTGTAACGAGGACAGAAAATATCACTAGGCGTTCTCAAAGCAAACTTCGCCTCAGTATGGTTTGTGGTTAATCTGCCTGCTGACCGTTCATGATCCGCCAACGTGAGGTGAGTCCGGGATCTGACGTTGCTGGTACGCACGATGGATGAATGCAACCCGAACCGACGCAGTGACTGACTGTGACACGGCTGACAGCCAAAAAGTCTCATCACTTGGCTCTCATGCAAGGCAGTCACTACCATGTCATTAGCCATCACTTTATCATCTTGGTTCGGAACCACCCGGAAAATGTGCCTTCCCCTTTTCACGATGACGAGGAACAGATCGAAAGAACCAACATTTCTCTCGCTTCAACGACGTCCTGCTCGACTTCGCAGCAGGTCATACACACGTGGGCATTGTTTTTGCGTTGGCTATCAAACCAGGCGGAGAAAGATCGATATGGGGAAGCTTACGTACTCGTGACAGACGAGCAGAATTGCTGTCGAGGGGGTGCCATGTCCCGTGCCCGGGTGATTTCTGACCTGAGTATGGAACTTTAGCCGCCCGAGTATGGTCCACCGCCCGCCAACCTTATAACGCCCCTCCCGGCCCACCTATACTTAAGCATAGCCCCTTTATAAGTCATAGGTATATTAATTATATAATACTATAGCAACGTAGCCTCACCGCTATAATAACGTTATATTAAAAGAGGTATTATATCCTAACGATATAGGTAGATTATTAAGAAGAGAAAGTTACCCTCGGCCTAGGGTTAGGAAACTAAGTTTATACTATAGTATTAATAATATAATATAAAGAGGGAGGTGTAGTAGAATAAAATAAAGAATATAAAATAGAAAACGTATTATTAGAAAACTAAAGGCGAACTATAATACTAACGAGAATACGATAATATCAAAGAGGGAGCTTAATATATACCCAAAACTTAAGAAAAGCTAACTAACCGTTACTTATATAATAAGTTTATTCATATATCCCAAAGGGCTTTAAAACCCTTTATCCTTATACTATACCTTCGAATAAGTTAATAATTATTAGAAGATAGATATAAAATATTTATTCTAAGGTAAGCTTATCGATAGATCGTACTTAGCAAAATAAAGCTACGCTTATTATATTAAAACTATAATAATAGGAAAGGCTTAAGATATAATTAAGTAACCTAAACTAATAATATTAGGAAAAAAACGGCTTAGCCGTTATATTAATAATATATCGTTATTAAACCGCGATTAGAGGGAAATAATAAGGTAGCTAAACGGGCGCTATAAAATAAACCTAACTAAGTAATAAAAGCAAAACAAAACTAATAATTAAACGTTATATAATATAATTCCTACCCTTACGCTTATTTCTTTTTCTTATTATAGTTATCGGCCGCCTAAGATAACGTAATTAAGTTATAAGGGTTGTTTTTATCTATATACTTAGCTATATTTAAGTTACCGAGGTACTTAAATAATATATATTAAATATTAATATTATTATATATTAAGAAACTATATTAATAATATAATAATAAAATATTAATAGTAAGAGAACGTATTAGTCTAATCTTTACGGCAAATATAATATACGTTACCTTTAAGACGATATTTACGTCGAGCCTTTACGAGGTCTACGACTTAGAAAGTAACACCTTTCTTATCCTTCTTTATTATAAGCTAACGATCTTTCTCTTCTCTTAACGTATATTCTATAATATACTTTAGGAAGTATTAATAATAAAGTATTAAGAGGTTAGTACGAAACGACTTACCGTAAGCCTTAGTACCTTACTATTTTAGGAGATAATTAATAATCTTTTATTATTTATACGCGATTAAACGTATTAAAGTAAGCTATATTAATAAGATAATAGTAATATAATACCGTAATAGCGATACGTATAAGTAAGAGAGGGACTTAGGCTAGGATTACGAGCCGTTAATATATTTTTGCGACGAGCTTATAATATAAGCTAAGAAGTTCCTACTCGAGTAAGAGAAAGAGCTAGACTTTAGACGGTAAGGAATTAACTATTAGTTACGGAAAACGACTTATCCGAACCTAAATACTAGTATATTAATAATATAAGTATAATAAGAGGATAACTTAACGTACTAATAAGAATAGGCTAGTTAGGTCTATTACCCGTTAGAGTTAGGGTTTAAGGGGTATAATAATAACGTTTACTTTACGGAATATTCGGATCTAAATACTACTATATTAATACTATAACGTTAAAGTAAGAATAAGATAACTTACGTTACTCGGTTATACGTTTCAACTATACGCCGGCCGTAATAATAGTAATATTAAGCGTATAAGCTAAAGTAAAGAGAAGTAGTGCTTATATAAGAGTAAAGCCTAAATTAGATTATATTAATAATATAAGGGTAAGCTATTAGTAGTATAATTAACTACTAAGGGTAAGCTAGTTTTTTCTAACTTCTTCGGCTATCTTATAGTTATACGCGTTACGCTAAGTCTCGTAAAAAGCTAGTATATATATTAATTCAATAACTATAGTTTGATGTTACGATAAACTTATAATACGCCTCGGTAATTAAGCTATCCGGGAAAGTACGCTTATAAGACTTTTTACCGGGGGGTAACACTAGAGGAGTAAAACCGTACTTCGACTTATAATATTAGTTTAAGGCACTTAGGGCCTTAAAGTATTAAGTATAGAAATACTCCGAGTATCGATAATAAATCTCGCTAAGGTATATTTTAGTAATAAGATAATCCTTAAAATTATTCGTCTTTTACTAAAATTGGTTATATTAATAAGGTAATAGGTTAGAGGTATAGTTTAGCTATTACTTATAGATTAAAAAGGTCTATACCCGATAACTTCGACGGGTTAATAACTATTTAGGCGGATAATCTATCGTAAATACTAGTTAGTATAAGCGGTCTAGAAAGATATATTAATAATATAATAGCTTTAAGATAGTAACGAAAAGAGGGTATAACTTATATAGCTAGCTATAATATCGACCTTAACCGTAGCCGAGGGCGGGTGGTCGTTGCTTATAAGTATAAGTGGGATTTATATTAATTACACGTACTAATAAGTATATAAGCGATTATATTAATAAGTAAATAGTAGGGAATTTTTAAGGTTAGCGGCGATAGAATTTACGGGGCTAACGGTTATTATTAGTAATTAAAAAGTAGAGAAGGAGGAGGCCGCTATAAGGACTATAGTTACGTAAACTAATACGCTTACGTAAGTAGGTCTACTTATAGAAGTAAGAGTACTTTCTAAAGTTATTAATAATATTAGAGTTAAACTTTTTAGTAAGAGAAAGTATTAATAACGAAATATCAGCGTAATATTAGTCTAATAATAAGGTATAATATAAAAAATATAACGAAACTCTTTTAATAAGTATTATATAAATATATTAATAAAGTAATAGGAAAGGTGTTATAATAAAATATAATTATAATAAACGTACGTTACTATTAATATAATCTCGTTAAATTACTATTTTATTAGGATAAAATATACTTATCCCTTATTATAATCTCTTCTTATATTTATATTAAAAGCTTTTTAAATCTACTTTAAAAGCGCTTTAAGTATTCTAAAAATAAGAT